>PVLC010015078.1:11147-38102 GCA_004027655.1 Graphiurus murinus
AAAAAAAAAAAAAAAAAAAAAAAAAAAAAAAATTTTTAAACAAAGAATTTAAAAATAGGACTGGAGCCAATTGTGGTGGCGCACACTTGTAATCCCAGCAATTGGGAGGCTGAGACCAGAGGATCCAGGTTCTCGGCCAGCCTCAGCTACCTAGTGAGGCACTCCACAACTTAGTGAGACCCTGTTTCAAAATAAAGAATAAAAGTATAGGGCTGGGGGTGTGGCTCGGAGGTAGAATGCCCGAGTTCAATTCCCAGTACCGAAAAAAAGAAAAAAAAAACAAATAGGACTAGAGCTGGGTGTGGTGGCACATGCTTGTAATCCCAGCATTTGGGAGGCTGAGACCGGAGGATCCGGGTTTATGGCCAGCCTCAGCTACCTAGTGAGCCCCTCCGCAATTTAGTGAGATTCTGTTTCAAAATAAAGAATAAAAAATAGGGCTGGGGGTGTAGCTTGGAGGTAGAATGCCCCTGGGTTCCATCCCCAGTACCACACAAAAATAAATAAATAAATAAAAATAGGACTGGGAGCATAGCTCAGAGGTAGAATGCCCCTAGGTTCCATCCCCAGTTTCGCAAAATGAGTAAATAAATAACTTTTAAAAATAATAATAAAAGCTGGGCATGGTGGCGCATGCTTGTAATCCCAGTATTTAGGAAGTCTCAGGAGGATCTCAGGTTCACGGCCAGCCTCAGCTACTTAGTGAGGCCCTCTCAACTTAGTGAGACCCTGTTTCAAAATAGGAAATAAAATTAAAAAATAGAGCTAGGGGTATAGCTCAGAGGTAGAATGCTCCTGGGCTCCATTCCCAGTACTGCAAAAAATATATAATAATAACAACAACAGCCGGGTGTGGTGGCGCACGCTTGTAATCCCAGCATTTGGGAGGCTGAGACTGGAGGATCCGGGTTCGAGGCCAGCCTCAGCTACCTAGTGAGGCCCTCCACAACTTAGTGAGACCCTGTTTCAAAATAAAGAATAAAAAATAGGGCTGGGGGTATAGCTCGGAGGTAGAATGCCCCTGAATTCAATCCCCAGTACCGAAAAACAACAACAACAACAATAATAATAATAATAATTTAAAAAATAGGGCTGGGGGTATAGCTCAGAGGTAGAATGCCCCTGGGTTCAATCTCCAGTACGGGGGGCGGGGCTAAAGTTTGGTCTCAGCCTGGGATGGGGACCTGGGGGTCTGGCCTTGGGGGTCTCCCCACCAGTTTCCTTTGCCCTTCTTTCACCCAGACCCCAAGGGCCGCTCACCACACTTTTTTGCCGGTTGCCCGCAGGGGTGGGGCGGGGAGGCAGGCGGGCGGGTGCCGGTCTGAGGCCTGAGCTGAGGAAGCAGGCGCAGGAGACAGAGGGGCTGCTGTGCGGAGCCCCTGGATTCCGGGCCAGGCGCTTGTCTCCAAACAGATGTTTCCAATAAATCACCCAGCTCACCAAGGGCAAAAACAGCTGGGGGCTTGGCAGAGGCCGGGGCAGGCTAACTGCTTCGCGGCCGTCCTCGTGCTGCAGTGGAACCAGCTCTGAGAGCAGGGGCATGGAGGACGTGGGGTAAGAGAGTGAGGTCCAGCCAGGCGTGGTGGCGCACGCTTGTGATCCCAGTACTTGGGAGGCAGAGACAGGAGGATTGCAGGTTTGAGGACAGCCTCAGCAAGTAGTGAGACCCTGTTTCCAAATAAGAAAATTGGGCTGGAGGTGTAGCTTGAAGGTAGAATGCCTCTGGGCTCAATCCCCAGTACCACAAAAAAAAAAAACAACAGAGAAAAAGAACGAAAGTGGGGCCCAAGCTTTGAGTCTCTCCCCTTGCCTTGCACCTCTGTCTTTCTAGAGTGAGCACTGGACTGAGAGTCAGGAGCCAGGCTCCAGTCTGTCTCTAGTTCATGCTGTGGCTCCTGGCTAGCCAGCCCTTTTCTCTGGGCCTCAGTCTCCCCATTTGTAGAAGTCTGGCTAGGTGCCTGTGGTACATCAAAGGAAGCAGGCAGGATTGGAACAGATGTGGCGGGATGGGGGGGAGTCGAGGACCCTTCCTCATCGCCCTTTCTTTCCCCCTCTCCAGGCCAGCCTCAGGGGAACCCCTTGGGCTGCACCCCACTACTGCCCAACGGCTCCAGCCACCCCTCAGAGCTGGGCAGCGCCAGGCAGGCGGGGAACGGTGCCCTGGGTGGCTCCAGGGTCCACCAGAAGTTGCAGACACACCCGTCGCTGGCCAGCCAGGGCAGCAAGAAGAGTAGGGGCAGCTCCAAGTCCACCGCCTCCCAGATCCCGCTCCAGGCGCAGGAAGGTACGTGCCGCACCCTGGCCCCTGAGGCCTCTCAAGTCCCCTCCCCCCAGCCTGGTCCCGCCTGCCGCTGGTTGGAAAGGCAGAACTGCAGCCTTCCTCTGGGCGCTAACAAGCCCCCCATACCCACTCCAGGCTGCGAAAGAACGCTGCAAAGCATTCTGGGTAGAGCTCGGGGACCGGCCTTCTCAAGACAAACCTCTGATTCCCCTCCTAGAATCACCCTGACAAGGAACGGGGCCCCCGGGCTGATCCCACCTGAGCCTCTCCGTTCCCGGGATCAGGACTTTTTCTCCAGGGGCTGGGGGTGTAGCTCAGCAGAAGAGCACATGCTTAGTGGGCGTCAGGGCCTGGGTCCCATTCCCCAGCCCCACAAAATTAGGAAAAGAAAAATTTCCTCAAGCCAGGCATGGTGGCACACGCTTATAATCCCAGCATTTGGGAGGCTGAGACCGGAGGATCCAGGTTCGAGGCCAGGCTCAGCTACCTAGTGAGGCACTCCGCAACTTAGTGAGACCCGGTTTCAAAATAAAGAATTTTTAAAAAATAGGGCTGGGGGTATAGCTCGGAGGTAGAATGCCCCTGGGTTCAATCCCCAGTACCGCAAAAAAAAAAAAAAAACAAACAAAAAACAAGCGTGCGCCACCAACAGTTTTGTCTGGGGTGGGGGCATTCCCTTCATTTAACACCACCTGGCACCTGCTGTGTGCTGGGTACCCAGCCCGTGCCCTCGTACAGTTCCATGGGGGCCCAGAGAGACACCGTCACCACTCAGTGAGACCAGGGATAAGGCCACGCAGGATTATATTAACCCAGAGTGCTGGGGAGGGGAGCCTGGGCACGTCTCAGCTGAGGCAGAGACCCAGCTGGGTCGCTTTGGCACAGAGCTGAGCGTGGCTTGTGTGCTTAGACGAGGAAGTGCCAGGGGAGAGGTGAGACTCCAGACTGGCCGAGGCTCTGGGCGCCCTTGTCAGCCAGTCAGTGGACCTGGACTCTATCTGCAGGGCGACGGGGAACCACTGAGGGGTTTTACAGATTTGCATTTGGAGAGAACAGCCACATCCAGTTTGGAGATACATTCCAGGGCCCAGGGCAGGCCCGCCTCTGTCCACACAGGATGGACGGCAGGAGACAGCGCCAGACCCTCCACGGCACAGTTAGATTCTCAGGCCTACCTGTTCCCGGGACCTGGGCCCTCTGCCCCTGGCCTGCTCCTCCAAGGGGCTGCTGAGGCCCACAGCCCCCTGCCACCCACGGGCAGCTGGATGCATTAATTCCTAGCATTTATTCACTGCGTCTCTTCTGTGTGCCAGGTGATGTTCTAGGGACGTGTAATCTATAGTTAACGAGACAGAGCTGCCTGCGCTGCTGGAGCCTGCAGAAGTGTGAGGTGACCCGTCAGTGTCCCGTGCGGGTGACAGGTGGCCAGACAGAGCAGGGGTTGCCATTGAATGGGGGTGATGGAGGGCCTCCTTGTGAGGCGGTCAGTGAAGCAGAAGGAGCAGCAGGTTGGGGTGACCAGGGGAGAGGGCTTCAGGGAGAGGGGCAGAGAGGGGCAGCTACAAGGTCCCACACGGCTGTGGTCACTGTGGGGACACTTTGGCTTTTGCTCCCAGTGAGGGAGCCATGGAGCAGTTCTGAGCAGAGGAGGGCCTGATCCGAGGGAGTTTTGTTTTATTTATTTTTTCGGTACTGGGGATTGAACTCAGGGGCGTTCTACCTCCGAGCTACACCCCAGCCCTATTTTTTTTTTAACTTTGTGAATTTTATCACATACTTAATAAGTATATAATTCTCCTATTACATAAATGTATAACCAAAGAAGATGAGAAATCATCTATCCATCTTAGCAAACAAATATAGCACTAATATCAAATAAGACAAAGCACAAGGAAAGAAAATATGGACCAATAACATTTATAAATGAAAACATAAACACCTTATGGTATAATCATCTACCCAAGAAATCTAAGAAAACCAACTAATAAATTGTTAATGTTTATTTGAAAGTTTACCACGGTGGCTAAATAAAAGTTGAAGAGTAAAGCATATTTAAAATAATATTTACTTTTTTTTTTTTTTTTTTTTTTGCGGTACTGGGGATTGAACTCAGGGGCATTCTACCTCTGAGCTATACCCCCAGCCCTATTTTTTTATTCTTTATTTTGAAACCGAGTCTCACTAAGTTGCGGAGGGCCTCACTAGGTAGCTGAGGCTGGCCGAGAACCTGGATCCTCCGGTCTCAGCCTCCCGAATGCTGGCATTACAAGCGTGCGCCACCACGCCCGGCTAATATTTACTTTTTAAAACACATACTTTTTTTTTTTTTTTTTTTTTTCAGTACTGGGGATTGAACTCAGGGGCATTCTACCTCCAAGCAATACCCCCAGCCCTATTTTTTATTCTTTATTTTGAAACAGAGTTTCACTAAGTTGCGGAGGGCCTCACTAGGTAGCTGAGGCTGGCCGCAAACCTGGATCCTCCGGTCTCAGCCTCCCAAATGCTGGGATTACAAGTGTGCGCCACCATGCCGAGCTCTCAGAACACATACATTTTTTTTTAAAAAGCAGTGCTATAAGTAGTTTATGGCCCCAAATACATTTTTTTTGCAGTACTGGGGATTGAACTCGGGCATTCTACCTCCGAGCTATACCCCAGCCCTATTTTTTATTCTTTATTTTGAAATAGGGTCTCACTAAGTTGCAGAGTGCCTCACTAGGTAGCTGAGGCTGGCCGCGAACCCGGATCCTCTGATCTCAGCCTCCCGAATGCTGGGATTACAAGCGTGTGCCACCACGCCCAGCTGTTTTATTTATTTATTTATTTATTTATTGTGGTCCTGGGGGTGGAACCCAGGGGCATTCTACCTCCGAGCTACACCCCTGGCCCCATTTTTTATTCTTTATTTGAAACAGGGTCTCAGTAAGTTGCAGAGGGCCACCCTAGGTAGCTGAGGCTGGCCTTGAACCTGCGATCCTCCTGTCTCAGCCTCCCAAGTACCAGGCTTAAAAGCATGCATCACCACGCCCAACTCGGTGGGAGGTTTTTAAAGGATTCCTTTGGCCTTTCTGTGCAGAGCAGGTTTGGGGAGGGGTGGCCAAAGGCGGGGAGTGGGCAAAAGTGGAGGAGGCTGGCACAGCGGCACAGCTCAGGCCTGAGCAGAGCCAGAGGATTCTGGACACGTTTCAACATGGCTTAACCTCTCAGTGCCTCAGTTTCCTCATCTGCAGAGTGGGGCTCATCACGGCCCCACCTCACAGGGCTGCGAAAGGCTTAAGTGAATTTCATTCGTGCCCAGCTCTTAGAGCCGTGCCCGGAGAATGGCATCATCCCGTGTATTTGTTAAATAAATAAATAAACTGAGGAGCCGGGCGTGGTGGCGCACGCTTGTAATCCCAGCATTCGGGAGGCTGAGACCGGAGGATCCGGGTTCACGGCCAGCCTCAGCTACCTAGTGAGGCACTCCGCAACTTAGTGAGACCCTGTTTCAAAATAAAGAATAAAAAATAGGGCTGGGGGTATAGCTCGGAGGTAGAACGCCCCTGAGTTCAGTCCCCAGTACCGCAAAAAAAAAAAAAAAAGCTGGGCTTGGTGGCACACGCTTGTAATCCCAGTACTTGGGAGGCTGAGACAGGAGGATCACAGGTTCACGGTCAGTCCCAGCTACTTAGTGAGGCTCTCAGCAACTTAGTGAGACCCTGTTTCAAAATAAAGAATAAAAAATAGGGCCGGGGGTATAGCTCGGAGGTAGAATGCCCCTGAGTTCAATCCCCAGTACTGCAAAAATAAATAAATAAATAAATAAATAAATAAATAAATAAATAAATAAATAAATAAATAAATAAAATAAACTGAAGGAGGTTAAGAGCAGGAATCCCCAACGTACAGTGGGGATTCCTCAGACCCCCCTGGTGCTCAGCGCGCTGCGCCACTGGCCATCGCCTGTGAGGACCGCGGGCTTCCTGGCGGGGCCCTTCCTGGAGCGGTGGGGCCTGCGGGGGGCCAAGCTGGCAGCAGGCCCCGACACTCCTGCGTCCCTGCGCGCGTGGCTGGCTCTCCCTGCCCGCCGGCCGTGACGCGCTCGCTCTCTCCACCCTCCCGCCGGCAGACTGCTGTGTCCACTGCGTGCTGTCCTGCCTGTTCTGCGAGTTCCTGACGCTGTGCAACATTGTCCTGGACTGCGCCACCTGCGGCTCCTGCAGCTCCGAGGACTCGTGCCTCTGCTGCTGCTGCTGCGGCTCCGGCGAGTGCGCCGACTGTGACCTACCCTGCGACCTGGACTGCGGCATCCTGGACGCCTGCTGCGAGTCAGCCGACTGCCTGGAGATCTGCATGGAGTGCTGCGGGCTCTGCTTCTCCTCCTGACCCCTCCCCACCGGCCCGCGCTTCACGGGCCCCGCAGCCCCAGGGGCTGGCCCACTGCAGACAAGCCTGCCCCCTCTCTGGGAGCCCGAGGGACAGCACCAAGGACCTGGTGGGCTGGGGCAAGCGAGGCAGCTCTGCAGAACACTGTGAACGTCAGGGGCGGCGGGGCTGGGGGAGGGCTGCGCGCCTCTCTACCTCTGAGCTCCTGGTGCGGCCTCCCCTGCTGCCCCAGGCCTGGAGGTCAGCAAAATGTGAAATTGACCCTTGCCTCCGCCCCAGCCGAGCCCCACCGTGCCTCCTGTCCCGGGGTTTGTGGGGGCCTCGCCCTGCAGTGACCCAAGAGGGCAGGCCCGGAACAGTACGGAAAGACTGGAAGGGAAGGGGTGGGGGTGGGGGGATGGTCTGTTCTATTTGTTGCTGTAAATACAGGTATTTGTCCATTTAAGCTTTTCTCAGGCTTTGTGACTAATTCTCATCAAAAGCCAACCCTCCCAGCCGGGCGTGGTGGCGCACGCTTGTAATCCCAGTACTTGGGAGGCTGAGACCGGAGGATCCGGATTCGCAGCCAACTTCAGCTACGTAGTGAGGCCCTCTGCAACTTAGTGAGACCCTGTTTCAAAATAAAGAATGAAAATTAGGACTGGGGATGTAGCTCGGAGGTAGAATGCCCCTGAGTTCAATCCCCAGTACTGCAAAAACAAAACAAAAAAAATAAACCAACCCTTCTGCCAGTCCCCTGGAAAAGCACTCAAGTGGGGAAGGAATTTCTGCCCTTTTTCCCCTCTCCCTTGTTCGTGCTAGGAGATGGGGGAAGTAAGGGGCACCCACTAACCTCCTCTACCTCCTCTTCCCACTGAACAGGCAGGGGCAGCCAGCCCCGAGGAGGAAGAGTTAACTTTGGCACAGAATCAATTAGCAACAGATGAGCCGGGCGTGGTGTCACACAATTGTAATCCCAGCATTTGGGAGGCTGAGACCGGAGGATCCGGGTTCGCAGCCAGCCTCAGCTACCTAGTGAGGCACTCCGCAACTTAGTGAGACTCGGTTTCAAAATAAAGAATAAAAAATAGGGTTGGGGATGTAGCTCGGAGGTAGAATGCCCCTGAGTTCAATCCCCAGTACCGCAAAAAAAAAAAAAAAAAGAATCAATTAGCAACAGATGTGCTCCGGTTTTGATTAATTCATCTTCCAACAGCAGCTTCCCCAGGAAGTCACTTCTAGGCACAGGGTGACGACCACGTCCCCGGCAGAGGAGTGCCAGGGCCCGCCGCGCCTGAGCTTGCACCTGCGCCTCCCTGGGAGGTGAGCGACGGCCCAGTGGAGGTCCCACGCCCGTTCTCAGTTGCTCCCTACGCAGAGCAGGTCTGCAGGAGCTGCAGAGGCCATGTTCCCGTGCCCTTGGGGTGCAGGGGGTGGGGCCTGCCCCAGATGGCAGATCTGAACACCCGGAAGTGTGGACCCCAACATGGAGGCGAGCAGGATGAGCCCCCCATGTGGACACAGCCTGGAGCTGGAGGAAGCCAGGCGGCCCAGTGGGGACAGGAGGACGTCACAGGACAGGCGCTTGGCTGTCTCGAGGAGGCCTCTGCTGAGGCCGGCCTTGAGAAACGGATGCCGAGGGAATCCGGGCACGCTGAACCACGGCTGGAGAGGCTCAGGAGGATTCTGGAAGTCCGAAAGGGGACTTGGGAAGAGGGCCAGGTGAGCAGGGTGTGGTGGCAGATGCCAGTAATTGCAGCTACTCAGGAGGCTGAGGTAGGAGGATCGCAAGTTCGAGGCCAGCCTTGGCAATTTAGCAAGACCCCATCTCAAAATAAAATGAAAATAGGGCCGGGAAAGCCAGGTGTGGTGGTAGCCACCTGTAATCTCAGTACTTGGGAGGCTGAGACAGGTTTGGGGCCAGCCTCAGCAACCTAGCAAAACCCTCAGCAACTTTGGTGAGACTATATTTCAAAATAAAAAGTAGAGCCGGAGCCAGGTGTGGTGAAGCACACTTGTAATCCCAGTACTTGGGAGGCTGAGACAGGAAGATCTGGGTTCGCATCAGCCTCAGCTACCTAGTGAGGCACTCTGCAACTTGGTGAAACCCTGTTTCAAAATAAAGAATAAAAAATAGGTCTGGGGGTGCAGCTCGGAGGTAGAATGCCCCCCTGGGTTCAATCCCCAGTATCACAAAAAAAAAAAAAAAAATAGAGCCGGGCATGGTGGTGCACGCTTGTAATCCCAGCATTTGGGAGGCTGAGGCCGGAGGATTCGGGTTCGAGGCCAGCCTCAGCTACCTAGTGAGGCACTCCGCAACTTAGTGAGAGCCTGTTTCAAAATAAAGAATAAAAACTAGGACTAGGGGTTTAGCTTGGAGGTAGAATGCCCCCTGGGTTCAATCCCCAGTACCACCAAAAAAAAAAAGTGAAGACAGCATGCTTCCTATGCTGCACCTTGGTTTACCTCTCGAGGGAGAGTCCTCGCAGGCGGCTGAGCCACCACCCAGGGACCCAGCTCTGCTCCCGTTTGTCCCCAAAGGCTGTGTGAACACACCCTTCTGCATGAATGAGCTACCTCAGTAGAACATTCCAGAAAGTGGCATTGGTAGGCCTGTGTGTGTGTGGTGTGGACAGGACTGCCAGCCATCCTCCGTAAGGGTGTGCTGGCCTCGGGCCTGGCCTCGCTGGGCCTGAGGAGGAGTCGTGGGAGGGTTTCCCTGCGGTCCTGCTCAGTCTCGGCCCCTTCCCTGGCTTGGGGGACGTGGGGGCGCCAGGAGCCGGGCCAGGGTGCGGCGAGGGGCAGCGTCTGGCCCAGGTGGGCAGGAAGCCCCTCCTGGCCCTCGCCTGCACCGCCAGCCGGGCAGGAAGAGGCGCCCCTGCAATCCAAACACCGGTTTCCTGCTGCAGGCTCTGGTCTGTTTTCTTTAGGACACAGTGGCTGAAACCGGAGAGGCTGAGCTGGGTGTGGGTGGGACACGGAAAGGATTTAGCCAGCCCCCCGACACACACACACGCGCACACAGACACACACACACACCAGCTCACACCCACACCCCCTCCACACACACACACACACACACACACACACATTTCACACCATCACACTCCTGCCACTACACCCCCGCCAAGACGTCGTCCCAGGCCTGGACCCTCCTCTCTCTTTCGCAGTCGTCCTCTGGGCTGGGGCAGGGGATGGGTCCAGCCTGGCTCTGCCGTGGGCTGCGGGGACGGGGCGCTGTCACCCCCTGGACCGGCTCCCCGAGTTGCACGCTGGAACCGCAACGCAGCTGGGGAAGTCCAACCTTTGCCGGGTGTCCCGGGAATGTCCCGCTCCTCCGTCTGGTTTCTGGTCCTCTGTGGAGCAGCAGACCGGCCCCCTTCCCCAGGAGACTCCTGGAGGGCCAGCCTCACCCCCTGGGCGGTCTACACTGCGGTGCTCCCGTGCTTGGAGGGACAGGGCGGAGGGTGCTAGACCTGAGTGCTTCCGCCCCTTGGCAGATGGAAAGGCAGCGGCCCTGCCCACAGCCAGTCTGTCCTGGGTGGCCAGCAACCTGCGAGGCGGCCACGGGTGGGTGGTGGACCACAGTTCTCCGCTACAGCTGGGAAAGCAGCGTGGCCGCCCTTGGTTCTTTTTTTTTTTTTTTTTTTTTTTTTTTTTGCGGTATGGGGGATGGAACCAGGCGCATTCTACCTCTGAGCTACACCCCCAGCCCTATTTTTTTTTTTTTTATGCGGTACTGGGGATTGAACTCAGGGGCATTCTATCTCCGAGCTATACCCCCAGCCCTATTTTTTATTCTTTACTTTGAAACTGGGTCTCACTAAGTTGCAGAGTGCCTCACTAGGTAGCTGAGGCTGGCCGTGAACCCGGATCCTCTGGTCTCAGCCTCCTGAATGCTGGGATTACAAGTGTGCGCCACCACGCCTGGCTACATGATGATTCTTAAACTATCTTAATTGGAGTTTCTACTATTGTAGCTAAAAAAAAAAAATCTTGCCTGGTCTTGGCATTCGTTTCTCTTTGAGGAGAATGGGTGAGCTGCCCCAAAGGCCCACTTTCTCAGTGAGGAAAGCCCTTGGGACTGGCCCTTCCCTGCCCAGAGAGGGATGGAAGAGGTAGGGACAGGGTCCCCAGGCCACATCAGGGACAGTGGGGCAGAGACTGCAGGCCCACCCCGTCCTCCCCGCAGACACTCCCTTCCTCGTGTCGGCTTCCTAGGCTGCAGAGGATGGTAGTTTGCGATGGCCCCTCCGTGGATTTACCGCCTTCTCTGACCTGCCACCTCTCTGTCCCCTGGTCCCCGCCACCTCCAGGTCTGCTTTTTTTCCTGGGTAGTGGTCTCAGTACTGCAGATGGGAAAGGGCGTGGGAGAGGAAGGTGACTCCACACTGTCTACTCGGCACTGTTTCAGTTTTCCACCTCCGAGAACCCCGTGTTAAAGGTCAGGGAAGGACGGACAGACCCAGCGTGCACCCCTGGCCCATCACAGGCCGATCGCTGTGCCCGGCACGGAGGGCGGTGACTGCCAGGCCAAAGTCATGCGACACCTCGGTGGCCAGGGAGAGTGGCTTACTCGGTCTCTCCTCCAGGGAGAGGAAACTCCCCAAAGAAGTAGGGGTGCTATAGCCAAAAAAGGAGGGAGGCTGGCCGGTTAAAATGACGGAAATCACTGTAGGGTCAGACCACTACAGGGGGTGCAGAAGAGGCGCTGGGGGAGGGGGACTGGCTGGAAAGTTGGGGTGCTGGGATGCAGCTCACCTTCCAGTACCCCGAGCTCCTTCTCCTGCTCCAGCAGACACACAGGGAGGGGCGCCCTCTCCAGTGAGGGAGAGCACAGGAACAGTGGGAACACACTGAAATGAACAGCCAGAGCCCGGCGTGGTGGCGCACGCTTGTCACCCCAGTACTTGGGAGGCTGAGATGGGAGGATCGAGGTTCATGGCCAGCCTCAGCTGCTTAGTGAGGCTCTCCGAAACTTAGCGAGACCCTGTTTCAAAATAAAGAATAAAAAATCAGGCTGGGGGTGTAGCTTGGAGGTAGAATGCCCCTGAGTTCAATCCCCAGTACCACACACACAGACACAAAGAAAGAAAGAAAGGAAGGAAGGAAGGAAGGAAGGAAGGAAGGAAGGAAGGAAGGAAGGAAGGAAGGAAAAGAAGGGAGGGAGGGACAGCCAGGGTGGTGTGTGTATGTCGGGAGGGGGGTCCTGACTGCTGTGGGGCGCACCGGTGCAGACGGGGTCCTTGTCCTGGGATACGCTGGGTGCCAGGGAGCACAGGTGGGGGAGGGTGATTTCAGGTGGCCCCACAATTCCTTCTAACTCCGACCTTCTGTGTGTCCACGACATAAACAGTGACCAGGAGAGAGAGATTTCAAGGGATGAAGAAAAGACAGTGCGGACCAAGCGAGTCCCTGGCACACGGGTCTGTCCCTCGGCCCCTCCCAAGGTCGCCCTCTGTGGTGCCCGCAGCCTGGGCCCCTCCCCGGCACGGAGTCTCCGCAGACTGGGCAGCTCAGCGTTAATGGAGGGTCCGGCTAATGGCTCGGAGGATTGGCCCGTTCTGGGGACACTGATGAATAGAGACCTCGGTGAGATTTATTCCTAATTATCTCATTTGTCTCCCCCCATTACTCTTTATGGTCAGGATTTATGGGACCATTAGGGGCCCAGCCAGGCCAGGCCAGTGCCGGCCTTGAGAAGCTTCCTAATAATAACAACAATAACGCACAGCCTGGCCAGACGGAGGGAAGATTTGCCTTCCTGCCGTTCTCATCCCTGCCCTTGGAACCCGACCTACCTGCTACGCCAGGTCCCCTGCCCTTCTGGGGCCCTGGTCCCCTGCTCCGCAAGATGCACAAAGAACAAGTTGATGGCAGAGGCAGAGTGACACGCTTCTGCTAGAACAGCATCAGTGCTGTTTGCTCTCATTTTGGAAATTGGTGAAAAGAAAAGTAAAGTTAAAAATGACCACTGCAACTGGGCATGGTGGCGCATGCTTGTAATCCCAGCATTTGGGAGGCTGAGACCGGAGGATCCGGGTTCGTGGCCAGCCTCAGCTACCTAGTGAGGCACTCCACAACTTAGTGAGTCCCTGTTTCAAAATAAAGAATAAAAAAACAGGGTTGGGTGTATAGCTCGGAGGTCAAATGCCCCTGGGTTCCATCCCCAGTACCACAAAAAAAAAAAAAGTAAAATTAAAAATGACCACTGCAGCCGGGCATGGTGGCGCAGGCTTGTAATCCCAGCATTTGGGAGGCTGAGACTGGAAGATCTGGGTTCTGGCCAGCCTCAGCTGCTTAGTGAGGCTCTCCACAACTTAGTGAGACCCTGTTTCAAAATAAAGAATAAAGAATAGGGCTGGGGCTGTAGCTCAGAGGTAGAATGCCCCTGAGTTCAATCCCCAGTACCTCAAAAAAAAAAAAAAAATTGAACACTGCATATAAGCCAGGCGTCATGGTTCACCCTTGTAATCTCAGTACTTGGGAGGCCAAGATAGGAGGATCACAAGTTTCAGGCCAGCCTCAGCAACTTAGCGAGATCCTGTTTCAAAATTTAAAAAGGGCTGGGAGTATAGCTCAGAGATAGAATGTCCCTGGGGTCACTATCCAGTACACTCCTCCCCCCCCAAAAACAAAAACAAAAACAAAAACAAAACCTCTACTCAATGTATTTGACAAGCTGCAGAAAACCCAAATACATGTGGCTTAATTTATAAGGACATTTGTCTTCTTAAGTAAAAGTGCAGAGGTAGGTGACCCCCCAGACTAATCCACAGACTTCAACACAGCATCAGGAAGGCTGTGACCACCCTTCTGCTTGGTCATGCTCCGAATGCGGTGCATGTCTCCCCTCCTGGCCTCCTGGCCACAGAGTGGCTGCCACAGCCTAGGGCACCAGGTACTCACATACAGCAACCCACAAAGGACAAAAAGCGCGGGTGGGAAAGAGGGCCTTCTCCAGCTCCTCCTCCTCCTCCTCCTCCTCCTCCTCCTCCTCCTCCTTCTTCTCCTCCTCCTCTTCCTCTTCCTCCTCTTGGTACTGGGGATGGAACCCAGGGGCATTCTACCTGGGAGCTACACTCCCGGCCCTATTTTTTTATTCTTTATTTTGAAACAGAGCCTCACTAAGTTGCAGAGGGCCTCACTAAGTAGCTGAGGCTGGCCGAGAACCCGGATCCTCCAGTCTCAGCCTCCAAGTACTGGATTACAAGCGTGCGCCACCACGCCCGAATTCTTCCTGCACCTTCCACCAGAGCAGGGAGCAAACCATTTCCAGAAGCCCCGAGTGGGCTCCTACCCAGTGGGCTGGGTGCATTCGGTCTGAGGTTAGGGTCCCTAGAAGCAGGCCCTAGGTAAGAAGTCGAGTGCGAGGAGCTGGTTTAGGAGGGGTTCTGGGAGACTCCTGTACGAGGGGGCATGAGGCAGAAAGAACAGACAGCCAGACAAGGTGTGGTCAAACCGGGTTCCACTGAGGGACACCGGAGCTCCCGTCCTGCAGGACACGTGCCTCCCGGGGAGCGGAGGGAGCTAGACGCCAAGCTCCACTGTCCGGGGGTGATCACAGACGCAAACACCTGAGCCCGTGTGGTAGCACACACCTGTAATCCCAGTACTTGGGAGGCTGAGACAGGAGGATCCCAGGTTCGAGGACAGCCTCAGCAAGTAGTGAGACTCTCATCAACCTAGAGGGACCCTGTTTCTTTCCAAATAAGAAATAAAATCGGACTGGGGTTGTAGCTTGAAGGTAGAATGCCACTCGGTCCAATCCCCAATACCAGATTAAAAAAAAAAAAAAAAAGCCCAAACACTCCTAGTTCATCAGCTCCCAAGGGAAAGCCCGCCTGGGCTGCTGGGGAAAGTCCTCAGAGGCAGAGGTGGCCAGAGTGTCCCAACTCCTCCAGCTCCTGCAAAGAGGACCGATGTCTGCAGGGTGTCATCCTTGGGGGGTGCTCCCAGGATCCCACCAAGCCGCCTCCGCCTCCTTTCCAGGGTGCCCTTCTACTTCTGCCCCCACACACCGCCTCGGGATGGACAGCAGTTCCCACGTGGAGAAGTTGCAGCCTGGTCCTGCAGAGGCACCGGCTGTGGGGCAGCCAGCTGGATGTCGCCTGCCTGCTTAGCTCCGGAGGAAAGCCCGACAGGGCCTCTTCCAGGGCCTCCCTGCAGGGTGAGCTCCCTCCGCAGACTCCAGCCCCGGGAGGGGAGGAGCCCCACTGTCACTCCTCCCAGGACGCTGAAGTCCAGCCTATTCCGTCCAAGCGTCAGCTGTCCACCCTTGGGCGTTGGGCACCTGGAATCCTGGTGTGCTGCCCCCAGAGTGTAAATTGGTGCCTCTACCTGGGCTACGGAAATCTCCTGAGGTGGACGTCCACATACCGTGGGATCCAGTAATTTCCTGGTGAGCACACAAAATTCGTTGAACACAAACCCAAACGCTCAGAGCAAGCCTGTTTATCAGAGCCCCCAAGGGAAAGCTGGGCTGCCCCACTGCGGTGCGTGCAGCTGATACAATTCTACACAGCTGCGCACCCAGCAACGGACAACTCACACCGGAGCCCCGAGAGAGAAGACAGAAGCAGAAGAGGGCAGGCTTTGCCACTCTCTTCCCATAAAGCACTGGGACAAGTGACACCCACCCAGGGTGGAATCAGAGCTGCTGTGGGCATGCAGGACTTCGGGTGGGTTGGCAAGTGTTTGCTTCTTAATCTAGGTGCTGGTTTGGTGAATGTGTTCGTCATTCAAAAAACTACTCAAGCCGGGTGTGGTGGCTCACGCTTGTAATCCCAGCATTCGGGAGACTGGGACCGGAGGATCCAGGTTAACGGCCAGCCTCAGCTACCTAGTGAGGCACTCTGCAACTTAGTGAGACTCGGTTTCAAAATAAAGAATAAAAAATAGGGCTGGGAGGTATAGCTCGGAGGTAGAATGCCCCTGAGTTCAATCCCCAGTACCGCAAAAAAAAAAAAAAAAAAAAAAAAAACTACTCAAGCCAGGTGTGGTGGCGCACGCTTGTAATCGCAGTCCTTGGGAGGCTGAGACCGGAGGCATGGGGGTTAGTGTCCAGAGGTTTGTAGAACATGAGACAGGGACATTCTCATTTCTGCCCTTCCTAATTGTTGTCTGCACCTAACCTAGACAGAACAAGCCACCTTGGGATTCTAAGGGGAATCCTCCAGGAGTGGAAAGACAGAAAATAGCTGCTCTGATGACATCCCGGCACTGGAGTAGCACACCCTGGAACCATACCACCCGGAACTTCCTGCTACATGATGACTTTTTGTGTGTGTGTGTGGTACTGAGGATTGAACTCAGGGGCATTCTACCTCCGAGCTACACCCTTAGCCCTAATTTTTATTCTTTATTTTGAAACCAAGTCTCACTAAGTTGCGGAGTGCCTCACTAGGTAGCTGAGGTTGGCCGCGAACCCGGATCCTCCGGTCTCAGCCTCCCGAATGCTGGTATTACACGTGAGTAATCCACCGCGCCCAGCTACATGATGATTCTTTTTTTTTTTTTTTTTTTTTTTTTTTTTTGTGGTACTGGGGATTGAACTCAGGGGCATTCTACCTCCGAGCTATACCCCCAGCCCTATTTTTTACTCTTTATTTTGAAACCGAGTCTCACTAAGTTACAGAGTGCCTCACTAGGTAGCTGAGGCTGGCCACGAACCCGGATCCTCCGGTCTCAGCCTCCCCAATGCTGGGATTACAGGCATGCGCCACCATGCCCGGCTACATGATGATTCTTAAACTATCTTAATTGGAGTTTCTACTATTTGTAGCTAAAAAAAAAAAAAATCTTGCCTGGTCTTGGCATTCGTTTCTCTTTGAGGAGAATGGGTGAGCTGCCCCAAAGGCCCACTTTCTCAGTGAGGAATCCAGAGAGCTCTGTTTACCATGCTAGTGACAGAAATCCCGTGCAAACTAACTTAAGCAAAAAAGGAATTTATTGGCTCTTATAGCTGGAAGGAATGCTCTGGTACTTGTAAAATTAAAGAATGAGCTTCAGTAGTCAGGTTGGGAGCTAGGGACCCGATGCCACCAGATCCCTCTTTTCTTCCTTCCACCTCGACTCTGAAACTCCCTGAATATGGGCCTCGATGTCCCCTATTGCAGGTGAATCTTTTGACACTGGTGGCTGGGGAGAGGGCAAGGTGGACAGGAATCAGACGTACTGGTAATCCCGCTGGGGAAAAAGGATCCTTTGAGTAGTTACCAACCCTAGGACAGGATGTTGGATGGCTCTCTGGGATCACATGCCGTCCTGTTGCCAGGAATATGGACGTACTGATTCGTGTAGCCTGGGTCATCGCTTGCCCCCGATGGAAAAGGAGCAATGGTAACAAAGCCTTCGTGCAAAGCCCCGCCACCTGGAGGGCAAGAGGAGCAGATCCCCAGGTGCAGGGGCCAGGGTTTCAGAAGAAGCAGGGAAACACGGCTGGGAAGACCGAACGAAGCACATGCCTAGGGCTGGGGGTGTAGCTCAGTAGCAGAATGCTCGCTTGACACGTGCGAGACCCTAGGTTCCATCCCCAGCCGGGGGAAAAAACAAGAGGGCAAACAAACCAACCTGCTACCCAGAGAAGGGCTTCCCATCGGCCACCTGCAGGGGGCGCTATTGACACTGATTCCGTGGGGCAGCCCTGACCTTGTAACTTTGGGTTTGGTGAATATTTCTTAGGACACAAAAAACACAAACCATAAAATAAAAAATTGAGCCGGGCGTGGTGGCCCACGCTTGTAATCCCAGCATTCGGGAGGCTGAGACCTGAGGATCCGGGTTTGAGGCCAGCCTCAGCTACCTAGTAAGGCCCTCCGCAACTTAGTGAGACCCTGTTTCAAAATAAAGAATGAAAAATAGGGCTGGGGGTATAGCTCGGAGGTAGAATGCCCCTGGGTTCAATCATCAGTACCCAAAATAAAATAAAAAATCGAAACATTTAACTTCACTAAAATAAAGAACTTCTTTCCCCAAAAGACATTGTTAAGAGAATGAAAAGACAAGCCACAGGCTGGGATACATTTGCAAATCACACATATGATAAATGACTTGTATATAGAAAATATAAGGAATTCTCAAAACCCAGTACAGAAAAAAAGCAACCCAATAGAAATGGGCAAAAGATTTGAATAGATGTTTCACCAAAGGAAAAACAATAGACGGCAAATAAATATATGAAGGGTGTTTAACGTCATTACTCATTAGGGAAATTAAAATGAACACTACAATGAAGTCAAGACAGGAGGATCCATATTCAACATCAGCCTCACCGCTTAGAGAGACTCTCAGCAACCTAGCGAGACCCTATTTCAAAATAAAAAAATTTTTAAAAAAAGGCTGGGGATGTTGCTTGGAGATGAATACCTCTGGGTTCAATCCCCAGTATCAATCTATTAGAAGGAGCCAGGTGTGGTGGCGCACGCTTGTAATCCCAGCATTCGGGAGGCTGAGACCGGAGGATCTGGGTTCAAGGCCAGCCTCAGCTACCTAGTGAGGCACTCCACAACTTAGTGAGACCCTGTTTCAAAATAAAGAATAAAAAATAGGGCTGGGGGTGTAGCTCAGAGGTAGAATGCCCCTGAGTTCAATCCCCAGTACCGCAATAAATAAATAAATAAATAAATAAATAAATAAATAAATAAATATCACCAAACATTGAACATTGGCGATGGTGGTTGTATTATTTTACATTTTCACCAGCAATATGTGAGAATTTCAATTATTTTACAACCTCAATAACATTTGGAATGGCCAGTCTTTAATTTTTGCCCTTCTAATAGATTGGTTTTGTTTTTTCTTTTTTTGTGGTACTGGGGATTGAACTCAGGGGCATTCTACCTCCGAGCTATACCCCCAGCCCTATTTTTTATTCTTTATTTTGAAACCGAGTCTCACTAAGTTGCAGAGTGCCTCACTAGGTAGCTGAGGCTGGCCGAGAACCTGGATCCTCCGGTCTCAGCCTCCCAAATGCTGGGATTATAAGCGTGCACCACCATGCCCAGCTTACCTCTTTTATTTTGAAACATGGTCTCACTGAATTGCTAAGGCTGGCCTCAAACCTGTGATCCTCCTCTCTTGGCCTCCCAAGTACTGCGATTATAGATGTGCACCTTCACGCCCCGCTTAGACCTCTTTGAACGCAAAAGCTTCACGTGTATCTTGGAGAATTTAGAAAAAAATTCTGCATTTTACTTAACATCTTAGCGTCTCAGTGTTCTCATCTGTGAAATGGGGATCACAATGGTATCAGTACTATTCTTTGGGTTGTGGGGAAAAAAATCAGTGTGTTTGTACATGTGCACGTGTGTGCATGTTTTATCTTGTCCCCACAAGCAGCAGTTCTGTGTAACCAAAAGCTGAGTGGATGTTATGGAAGCAAAAAGACCCACGAATGGTTTCCATGGAGATCACGGGCTCCCGGAGCTCAGAGGCCGCGGTGATCGGTGGGGGCGGGGCTAGTCGAGGACCTAGAGCGAGCCCCCTCCCCCCCAGAGGGGATCTAAATGCTGCGATCACATAGTTTTTCTGCACAGTTCTTGCCGAGGTAGTCACTGGCCAGTAATTACCTAGCAAGTCAGAGAATCTACCAGAACCCCAATTAGGTACCTGAGGACATAATTGGTCCGTAATTAGAAAAAGTTGTCAAACGAGAACAATTATCTCTGTTCTCCATTTCATTTCCTCCCCTCCCCAAGCCAGATCTCTCGGCTTCCCCTCCCCCACGGGACCTTCCTGCTTCTCCTGCTGGGGGGGGGGGGCTGTGTCTGTCACTAGCGCTAGTGCCAACCTGCAGAGGTGGTACTAGGGGCCTGTCCTCGGAGCTCCCGGGAGCCCCTGCCTGTTTACTAAACAATAGACAGGTATTTGTCTTTAGTCTGTCTCTGTGCCCCGCACCAGAACCTGATGTCCACGAAAAGCCCAGAGACTGAGGTTGGAGCCGGGCGTGGTGGCACACGCTTGTCATCCCAGTACTTGGGAGGCTGAGACAGGAGAATCTCGGTTTGCAGCCAGCCTCGGCTACTTCGTGCAGCCCTCTGCAACTTAGTGAGACCCTGTTTCAAAATAAAGAATAAAAAATAGGAATCCAGGCGTGGTGTTGCACGCTTGTAATCCCAGCATGTGGGAGGCTGAGACTGGAGGATCCGGGTTTGAGGCCAGCCTCAGCTACCTAGTGAGGCACTCCGCAACTTAGTGAGACCTGGTTTCAAAATAAAGAATAAAAAAAAGGGCTGGGGGTGTAGCTCAGAGGTAGAATGCCCCTGAGTTCAATCCCCAGTACCGCAAAACAAAACAAAAAAATGAGACCGTGGTTGGTTGGTGGTCGGGTCTTGTGATGGGGTGGACGTTTCTGCCTACCTGGAGCAGGGCGCCTCCTACAACTTGACCCATCTGAAGTTGGGGCTGTTGCTTCTGAGTTGAGAGACCAGGAAGGGCTTCAGGAGGCAGCAGTATTTGGTGCAGGAAATTTAGAGCTAAGAGAAAAATCCACGGAGGACTATCGGTGGTCCCCAAGGAGGTGGCTAAGGAGGAGGCTGCGAGCTGAGCTAGACCTTCCAGGGCCACCAAGGAGCGTGGGCGCCACACCTCGAGCGCGGGGAGCCAGCCAGCTGTGGAAGCTGGTGCCCAGGATACATCAGAGAAGAGGAAGCCAGAGCCGGTGTGGTGGCGCACGCTTGTAATCCCAGCATTCGGGAGGCTGAGACCAGAGGATACGGGTTCACAGCCAGCCTTAGCTACCTAGTGAGGCACTCCACAACTTAGTAAGACCCTGTTTCAAAATAAAGAATAAAAAATAGGGCTGGGGTGTAGCTCGGAGGTAGAACGCCCCTGAGTTCAATCCCCAGCACCGCAAAAAAAAAAAAAAAAAAAAAAAGAGAGAGAGAGAGAGAGAGCAGAGACAGAGAAGGGACTGGAGCTGTGGGGGAGGAGCGGCCCCCCCAGCAAGGGAGCACAGGAGAATGGTGACGCAGGGGGTTAGGAGCCCTCAGGTCAATGCCCTATCTGGTTTTGTTTGTTTGTGTGTGTCTGTATAAGTGTGTGTGGCACTGGAGATTGAACCCCGGGTCAGTCTACCTCTGAGCTACACCCCCAACCCTATTTTATTCTTTTATTTTGAAACAGGAGCTAAGTAGCTGAGGTTGGCTGCAAACCTGCAATCCTCCTATCTCAGCCTCCCAAGTACTGGGATTACAAATGTGGGCCCCCACGCCCAGTTCTCCTATTTCTTTCTTGTTTGTTTGTTTGGTCTATTTGTTTGTTTTTGTGGTACTAGGGATTGGTTATTCTACATCTGAGCTATACCTCCAGTCCCCTTTTATTATTTTTAGTTTTTGTTTATTAATGTATGTATGTATGTATGTATGTATTTATTTTGTGGTACTCAGGATTGAACCCAGGGGCATTCTACCTCTGAGCTACACCCCCAGCCCTATTTTTTGTTCTTTATTTTGAAACAGGGTCTCAAGGTTGCAGAGGGCCTCACTAGGTAGCTGAGGTTGGCCGAAAACCTGCGATCCACTTGCCTCAGTCTCCCAAGTACTGGGATTACAAGTGTGCACCCCCACGCTCGGCTTTTATTTTTTTATTTAGAAATAGGATCTTGCTAAGTTGCTGAGGCTGGCCTCAAAATTATAGTGCTCCTGTCTCAGCCTCCCAAGAACTGGGATTCCAGGCGTGCGCCTCCACACCCTACCTCAGAGCCTCATGTTCTGGCTAAGCTACTGCGGACAGGAAGGGTCCATGATACACTAGTGTCCTGTTTCATGACTTCTGCTGCAGAGTAGGAGTGGGACAGAGCCGGAAGTGTCCTCGCACGTGGTAGATGCCACACAAAAGATGGCGGACTGCACGACCCACAGGTGGGAATCACACAGCTTCCAGGCGGATCACTAGAAGTAGAAGCAGAGCCTCGAGTGGCGGCGCACGCTTGTAATCCCAGTACTTGGGAGACTGAGACAGCAGGATCCGGATTTGTGGCCAGCCTTGGCTATTTAGTGAGGCCCTCCACAATTAGACCCTGTTTCAAAATAAAGGGAAAAAAGTAGGGCTGGGGATGTAGCTCGGAGGTAGAATGCCCCTGGGTTCAATCCTTAGTACTAAAAAAAAAAAAAGAAAAGAAGAAGCAGAAGCAGGCGAGTGTCTGCCTAGGGTCCCGGAAGGTGGGGAGGAGACCTGAGCCACAGCTGATGTTTCCAGCTCAGGGCTGATGGACACATTCTACGCCGGGCGGGGTGGCGCACACTTGTAATCCCAGGACTTGGGAGGCTGAGACAGGAGGATCACAGGTTCCTGGCCAGCCTCAGCTACTTGGCGAGGCCCGCTACAACTTAGTGAGACCTTGTTTCTAAGTAAAGAATAAAAATAAGGCTGGGGGTGTAGCTCAGAGGTAGAATGCCCCTGGTTTCAATCCCTAGTGACACACACACACACACACACACACACACACACACACACACAATGTTCTAGAATTAGATTAGGGTGATGGTCACACAATTCTGTAAATACATTAAAAACCATTGCATTGTGTACTTAAAATGGGCAAACTTTATGGTTTATAAATGGTATCTCAAAAAAGCTGTCTAAACTTTTTCTGGGGGTTACTGGGGATTGAACCCAGGGGCATTCTACCTCCAAGCCACACCCCAGCCCTGTTTTTTGTTTTTATTTTGAAACAAGGTCTTGCTAGGTTGATGAAAGTTTCACTATTTGCTGAGGCTGTCCTGGAACCTGAGATTGTCCTGTCTCAGCCTCCCAGGTACTGGCATTACAGTCATGTGCCACCATCCTAGCTTTAAAACCTGTGTGTGTGTGTGTGTGTGTGTGTGTGTGTGTATGTGTGTGTGTGTGTGTGTGTGTGTGTGGTACTGGGGATGAAGCCCAGGGGCATTCTACCTCCGAGCTACACCCCAGTCCTATTTTTATTCTTTATTTTTTTGAAACAGGGTCTCACTAAGTTGCAGAGAGTCTCACTAAGTAGCTGAGGCTGGCCTCGAACCCGGTTCCTCTGGTCTCAACCTCCCAAATACTGGGATTACAAGTGTGCACCACCATGCCTGGCCTTATTCTTTATTTTGAAACAGGGTCTCACTAAGTTGTGGAGGGCCTCCTTGCTAAGTAGCTGAGGCTGGCCGTGAACCTGGGATCCTCCTGTCTCAGTACTGGGATTACAAGCGTGTGCCACCAAGGCCGGCTTGTGCTTGGTTTCTTACGGGAGGCCGTTTGCTTTCCTCTGACAGCCCTGACGCTGAATCCCAGATCTGCCACCGCACTGGTCATGTGACCTCTAGCCAATCTCAACCTCTCTGAGTCCACAGGGAAGCCACTACGAGTCCCCCTGAAGCAGGCGTCAAGAACGGGGTGCCCTGGGAGCAAGCCCTGGGGTGAGGAATAGCCTTACAGGCCCCCAGTCTCCATGACCAGGACCAGTGGAGTGCCTGGGGGGACAGTGAGTTGCTGATTCCAGAACTAGAGGGGCGCAGAGGGGTTGGGATTGGGGCTCCCCCCACACCCACTGTCCTCCTCGTCCCTGGGTGTGCCTGCCCACACCCTACCTTCCATTCCAGAAGCTTCCAGCATGAGGGGCTTCCCGGCTTCTCTGAAGAGGGGACTAATTGAACCTTAATTGACACAGCACTAATGAACTTCTTAATTACATGGAACCACATGATTAGCCCCGCAGCAGACACTAGTCATTCATTAGGAAGCAGCCCCCTCTCTCCCTCCTGGCGTGGGCAGCGGAGGGCACGGAGCAGCCGGACCCCGAAGACCAGCTGGAATCGGCAGCACCGCGCTGGCCCGCAGCTGGGGCCCTTCCACGCTAACAATGCAAATGCAGCGGCCAGCTTCCGCTGGAGGGATGCGCTCAGGATTTGTTGTTGTGTGGGACTGGGAGTGGAATCCAGGGGTGTCCTCTCTCTGAGCTACACTCTCAGCCTTTTTTTTTTTTTTTTTTTTGCGGTACTGGGGATTGAACCCAGGGGCATTCTACCTCCGAGCTACACCCCCGGCCCTATTTTTTATTCTTTATTTTGAAACAGGATCTCACTAAGTTGTGGAGGGCCTCACTAAGTAGCTGAGGCTGGCCACAAACCTGCCATCCTCCTGTTTCAGCCTCCCAAGTACTGGGATTACAATCGTGGACCACCATGCCCCACTTCCATGCTTTGAATTTTGAATTTGGAGCTGGGCGTGGTTGTGCATGCCTGTGAGACCTTTTCTTCTTTTTTTTCTTTTTTTTTTGTTGTACTGGGGATTGAACTCAGAGGCATTCTATCTCCGAGTTATACCCCCAGTCCTATTTTTTATTCTTTATTTTGAAACAGGGCCTCACTAAGTTGAGGAGTGCCTCACTAAGTAGCTGAGGCCGGCCGCAAACCCGGATCCTCTGGTCTCAGCCTCCCAAATGCTGGGATTACAAGCGTGTGCCACCACGCCCGGCTCAAGACCCTGTTTTAAAATAAAAAATAAAATAGGGCTGGGGATGTAGCTCAGAGGTAGAATGCCCCTGGGTTCCATCCCTAGTGCTTATGTGTGCATGTACACACACATACACACACACGAAAACAAAACCAACTGACAAACAGGCCTTTTCCAGAAGCGGAGACTGAGGCCCACCGATGTGAGGGAGAGACCAGGAGTTCGCAGGACCAGGAGCACTGGACCAGGTCCCACCTGCTCTGACTCTGAAGCCAGTGCTGGCCACGTACCTCCAGCTGGGACCAGGCTGGAGGGGACTGCCGCTTCCCAGGGGCCATTTGCCCCACAGCAGCACGGCCAAGCTTCTGTGTAGAACCCAGAACGGGCCCTCAGGGAAAGGCCCTCCTGCCTGTGTGACACCAGGTGAGCTTATCAACCTCCCTGTGCCTCAGTTTCCTCCTCTGCAAAATGGAAATGACAACAGCGCCCCCAAGGGCCCTCTTGTGGGGCTGGACACGCTCCCGAGTGAAAAGCTTGGAGCGGTGGCTGTGGTGCAAGGGGCCTTTCACAGGGTGGCGGCCACTACTGCCCGAGCAGGCGTCCCTCACACCTCAGGAGAGTGCTGGGAGCCAGGTTCGAGGCACACGCCTGTGATTCCAGGACTTGGGAGGCCGACACAGGAGAATCGCAGGTACAAGGACAGCCTCAGCAACTCAGTGAGACTTTCACCAGCCCAGCGAGACCCTGTTTCAAAACCAAAAATTAAAAAAAGGGCCGGGGAGCCGGGTGTGGTGGCGCACACTTGTAATCCCAGCATTTGGGAGGCTGAGACTGGAGGATACGGGTTCGCGGCCAGCCTCAGCTACCTAGCGAGGCACTCCGCAACTTAGTGAGACCCTGTTTCAAAATAAAGAATAAAAAATAGGGCTGGGGGTATAGCTCAGAGGTAAAATGCCCCTGAGTTCAATCCTCAGTACTGCAAAAAAAAAAAAAAAAAAAAAAGGGCCGGGGGTATATCTCAGAGGTAGAATGTCCTCGGGTTCAATCTCCAGTGCTAAAGAGAGCGAGTGCTCTGCGATGTGGGTCCCCACTCCTCCCTCTCCCGACAGCCCCACCTTCTTCCTTGTCTCTAGGATGTGGCCTCCACTTCTGAGATTCTGCCCACAAGGGTGTGACCCTCTCTGTGTGCCTCTGTCCAGCCTGTCCCAGTTCCCTACGGAGGGTGGCCGGGCCCCATGGGCCAACGGGGACATGTGTGCCCCGTGCAGACCCAGAGGTGTGGGCGGGACGGGCACCGACGCTGCCTGTACATCGTGGGGGCTCAGGCCAGGACAGCCTCAGTGTCTCAGTGGTCGCCTGTTGCCCTGGGGTCCCCAGCCATCTGGCCAGAGAGGTGCAGGTGCCAGAACAGGGTAGGGGGAAAGACAGACAGGAAGACAGATGGACAGAGGGCAGAGAGAGACAGACAGACAGACAGGGGGCAGAGAGAGACAGGGAGCAGAGAGAGACAGACAAACGGGGCAGAGAAAGAAAGATAGAGAGATGGGGGTGCAGGAGAGAGAGACACACAGACACATGGCAGAAAAGGAGAGACAGACAAACTGCCCCATCTCTCTCCCTGCCCCCCCCCCAGGTCTGGCACCCGCTGCTCCTCTGTCACGGGCCGTCATCAGCCGTGCCCCCTTCCACTCCCCTGATGTGGACGCGGACCTGGCCTCTCCTGGGATCCCGTCACTCCAGCCCTGGGAACCCTCACCTGTGAGGGGGGGTGCTGTCCCCGCCTGCTGGAAGTGGGGTGAGAGTCGGGGGCTGGAGGCCGCTGCAGGCAGGAGGTTGCTTGTGGGGAGCAAAGGGAACGAGGCACACAGGGGCATCGGGGCGCGTGTCCTCTGCAGGAGCCGGGTCCTGGACACGAGACCCGAGGCTCTGTGTGGCCGCCTCAGCCCTCTGCGAGGGGCGGGGAGCCAGCCCTGGGGCCGGTGACGCTGGCTTCCCATGGGGCAGGCAGGGATGCGTCCACTAGCCCTCCCACCTCCTCCCATCACCCAGTCGCCCTCAGGTCCCGTTCCAGAGAGCCGGGCTGGGCTCCAGGGCCAGGATGCCCAAGTAGTGGCCCCAACCTTGGGGGGATCCACTCCAGCCCTTCCCTGAGCCCGCTCGAGCCCCTGGCCCTCTTGGGGTCTCTGAGAAGGACGACAGTGTGTGCAGGGACGCCCTGGGTGTGTCGCACGCAGGTCCTACCTAGAGTTCCCAGCCCTTCCTGTCCTTGGACAGTGACCAGGCTCGCTGCACCTGGCCTCCTCTGTCACTCAGACCTGAGGACCCCCGCCACATTACTAGGGCTTGCTAAGTGCCAGGCAGTACCGAGTCACACCTGTAGATCACTTAACCCTTACCACGGCCCTGTGGGGTGGGCCCACTATTACCCCCCCCCCCTTTTTTTGATACTGGGGATTGAACTCAGGGGCATTCTACCTCCGAGAGATAGCCCCAGTCCTATTTTCATACATTTTAATTTGAAATAGAGTCTTGCGCCGGGCATGGTGGCGCACACTTGTAATCCCAGCATTCGGGAGGCTGAGACCGGAGGATCTGGGTTCACAGCCAGCCTCAGCTACCTAGTGAGGCACTCCGCAACTTAGTGAGACCCTGTTTCAATATAAAGAATAAAAAATAGGGCTGGGGGTATAGCTCAAAGGTAGAATGCCCCTGAGTTCAATCCCCAATACCGCAAAAAAAAGAAAAAAAAAAAAAGAAAAGAAAGAAATAGAGTCTTGCTAAGTTGCTGAGGCTGACCTTGAACCTGTGATCCTCTGGAGTACTGGGATTACAGCATAATGTCCCCATTTTACAGGGAGGAGAACTAAGCAAAGAGTGAGGCTTTTTTTTTTTTTTTTTTTTTTTTTTTTTTT
>PVLC010015079.1:0-38007 GCA_004027655.1 Graphiurus murinus
CCATTGTAACTAAAAATTCCCATTTTTGATAGTTCAATCAAATGGAAGTATAGGCAGACAAATCTAAAATGAACAGAATCCTTACTATTTTCAAACAAAAAGTAACACACTGCCTAAGTAATGCTAGAGTCTTTCTAGTGGTGCTAGACCTACTAGGCTAAAGGAAGAGAAGTAAAGCAAATTAAAAAGCATAACATAGCACACCCAGTGAAAATGTAGAATGGAAATACCATGATTTTCTGACACTCTGGAAGAAAGTGTGGTTACAGAATTAATAGGCAAACAGATGGAGAGATGGATGGATAGTTTCAAGTAACAAAATTCACAAATATAAATCAATAGTCTATAAGTATGACAGTTAGATAGGAAATATGCAGGAAGAGAAGCCCATATATTGCCCCTTAAAGAATGTTTACAAATAATTCCCAAATATATCTCATCGCCTTATACTACACTCATCACCAAGGCTGTTCTATGTCATTGCTGTGCTGTGGATTTTAACTTTATTTTATTTTAGAGGAGAAAAATATATTTTCTTATTTCCTTGGATGATATGAAACTTCTGAAAGTCGTTATTTTAACCATTTTGAAATTAGACAGTATGACAAAAATTACTAGATGATATGCTGACATATCACCTACATTTTTTAATAAAATAAAAATAAAGGGAAATATAAGAATAATAACAAGGAATTCCCCATACTTGCAATTATGTCCACAGTCTATGTGGACATAGACTGTGAAATTAATAGACTATGAAATTAAAAAACAGCTTATGTGAGGAATGCTATTGTGGCAGACCCTTAGAAAATCCTCCAACCTTGTCCTAGAGACCTGAAACCATTTCCTGGTTGGTAAGTGGGACAATAACTATTGCTTGTTTTTCCTGAACAAGGTGTATCGAGGCTTTTGTATTCTTTCTAAAAACTGACTGCCTCACTGCTACTAGGAAGAAGAACCTATCCCATCTATTCACTCTTTAAAGCATCTCTGTTTAGAGAGCATGTCTTCTTGACTTCTTTTTTTATATAGAGTAAGGTAAAATCTGTCATTTTGCTCCTTAGAGTTCCAAGGTAGGTGAGTTATCATGTCCACAAACTTGTTCTCTGCATAAAGCACCTTTTTCTCTTGCTAGGATCTGCAGATAAAATCATCATCATCTGCTACACCACGTTCCATGAGAACAAAGCCAGGTCTGCAGCTTAGACCAGGCATCATCTCTTACTGGGTCAGACCTTAGATGACATCCAGCCATGAGCCTAGTGCTGCATTGGATAAATTATGCAAAAGTTGAATTGTATGCTTGACTTTGTGACCAGAAATTTTGTCTCAGTTTGAAAATATGTATAAGAATGATCTGGTCAAGATAGTAAGATCGCTCAAGTTTGACATATCTGCCCGACTGGAATGAAATTTAGGATCCCTGGTAAACACTTTAAGGAGTGTGCAAAATTCTGTATGTTACATACTATATTCTTGGAAATGTATCTGTATTGTTATTATATTCTTAATGGCATTAGAGATATAAAGTGTTTAGAACCTCTAATATAATGATAAAGGCCAGCCATCTGCAGAAGGATTCCAGCATCATTGCCTATAAAAAGATAGTTCCAAGCTATAGCAAGAATATTCTTGTTTGGAAAGTATTTGTAAAAACCAAACAAAACCAATGAATTTTTTAAAACCCCAAATATAATTCATTAAATTGTTCTCTATCTGATGATACTGATAAACTCATCTCGAAGTGAAATATAATCATAACTTTTCAATATATCTCTAAGAAGCTTCTCTCAAAAATCTTAGACTCTGTCAATAAAAGTTGTGAAACCACTATAAAGATCATACAACTCATTCTGTGTCCATACTCACCAACCGATCTTCTGACAACAATTTGTCTTTCAGTGTTGAGTATAAGTATCCACAGGTAGACAGTACTGCATAGTAGATAGACCACAGATTTTCCTTAGTAGGAGAACTTCTGAAAGTAAATTGAAAAATTGGAATCTGGCTTAGATATCCTTCCATGAATTTGGCTAATATCAGTCTGTTTCAAAGGCAACATTTTCTTGTCTAAGCCCATTTTACTTGAAACATAAATCACTCAGAGACCAAACATGTCTGAAAGTAAATTGAAAAATTGGAATCTGGCTTAGATATCCTTCCATGAATTTGGCTAATATCAGTCTGTTTCAAAGGCAACATTTTCTTGTCTAAGCCCATTCTACTTGAAACACAAATCACCCAGAGATCGAGCATGATGTAAAATAAATTGTACAAGATCTAATAATTAGTATTAATAAAGCTTACCTTAAAATCTTTCCTGCTTTGCAAAGAATGATGCAGTCATGGAAAAACTCTGTCCTCCAAACATATTATAATGTGTAATTGCAATATACCAATAAAAGTACGGTAGCTTCTTTAAAGCTGAGAATATTTATACAATTCACCATTCAGCTCCTCAGATTTTGAAGGGGACTTAGGATTTAAAGGTGTCATAGTAGAGTAAACCACTGGGTTAAAATTTGGAAACTATTTCTCATGCACATAGAATTTTTGTGAATTTTGTTATCTCGGGCTGCAAAAAACCCTGGACATATAGAAAATAGCATCTCAGTCGAATGTTCTGGTCTTCCAGAAAATACCCTTTACTTAAAAACAAATAAACAAACAGACAGACAGACAAATAATCTTTTTTTCTATAGTATTCAATGTTAATGACTAATAGAGTTCTACAGAGAAGAATTCATCATGTAGCAAGGACAGATTAGCTGTTGAGTTAAGTTTCCTGACCTAGAAAACAGGGAGCCAAACTCTGATACCTGCACTATAGCAGAGAACTCTAGACCACACCATATAAACCTTAGCATTTGACCTATGTGCTAGTAGTCATCAAAACATTAAAAAATGTTTTCTTAGAATTGAAGAGGAGGTAATAATATGAAGAAGTTTAAATGAGATTTAAAAAGAGTAGTAACTGGCTGGGTGTAGTGGCACATGCTTGTAATCCCAGCATTTGGGGAGGCTAAGACCAGAGGATCTGGGTTCGCAGCCAGCCTCAGCTACTTAGTGAAGCTCTCCGAAACTTAGTGAGATCCTGTTTCAAAATAAAGAATGAAAAATAGGGCTGGGGGTATAGCTCAGAGGTAGAATGCCTCTGAGTTCAGTACCGCAATAAATAAATAAATAAATAAATAATAAATAAATAAATAAATAAATAAGAATAGTAATTGATGGTCAATAAAATAAATATTATTTGTTGTCCTACATGTTTTATATCTAGGTTGATTCTTAGACATGTTGGCAATCATGTAGTTCTAAAGAAGGAAGACAAATGTTCTAAGACTAATGTCAATTTGATGTTTTGATACTACTATAGTTGAAATTTGTCATAAATGTGTGAAACAGAATCATGGAAAATTTTATTAGCCTCTCTCTTTCTCTTTCTTTCTTTCTCTCTTTCTTTCATGGTACTGGGGATTGAACCCAGGGGCATTCTACTTCTGAGCTATACATAGGGTGTCACTAAGTAGCTGAGAGTCTCTCTAGATTCCTAAGGCTAGTCTCAGCAACAGTATGATGATCAATAAGAAAATGACTAAATAAATCATGGTATAGTCATAGATTGTATTTGAAATTATGCTAGCAAGTTTTTAAAGTTAGTACAAAGAATTTCTATACTTCATGATGATACCTCAGTGGTAATCACATACTCTCTTGAAAAAAATGATGCATAATAAGTTTGCTGCTTTATTTTTCACTTTCTTTTCTGTATCATTTTTCAACATTATATTTTAAGAGAATTTTTAAAACATTTTCTGTCATAGCCATCTTCATTGTCATCATTTACAAAGCTCCATGTATTGATGTTGTAGTTATTTTCTTATTGATCATCATACTGTTGGGGTGAGTCCTCAGCTCAGGAACTCAGAATCTCTAGGATCCTTGGCTAACATGATGGAAAAGAATTTCAGCATGCTCCAGAGACATGGACGGAGTTTTATTTGGGGAAAAGGGAAGAAATACACATTTAAGAGAGAATGTGGGCCACCTCAAGTGAGGAATTCAGGTCTCTCTTCTTATAGGGGATTTTTGTGAAGGGTGGGCTAGAGGAGGTATGTGTGGATGATCTCAGTCTAGTAGTTCCTGAGGTGGTTTATGGTGGTCTGGTAGACTAGTCAGCTTTAGGGTGGATGATCTCAGTCCCCTACTCTTGAGGCAATTTCTGGTGGTCTGGTCAACCTTATAGCAATACCACACATATCTGGGTGTATAAACCTTTATAGTTTAAGCTTTAAGTCAGCATAGATTCTCAGAAGCAACATTTTGGCTCAAAGGGCATGGTTAATTTTATGGTTCTTGAGCTATACCAACACATTGATTTCTAGAAATTTGCACCACTTGGTACTCAAACCAGCAATGTATGGTGAAGATTAACATAGACTTGAGTGACTAAAAAGGAAAAAGTAAAGTCACAACTAGTGTAAAGCTACTGCTCTAGGCAGGATGCTTTCACACATATTACATTATTTAAATATCACATCTGCTCTGTGGAACATTTTGTGGTTGAAATTAAGACTTGAAAAAAGGCTTGCACAATGCATAAACTTGGAAAAGGTGAAATGAGTGAGCAAGTGCCTTCCAGATGGCAGGAACTGCTGGGACATGAAGCTGTGGACAAATATAGTTCTGTGGCTTTTGAGGTGACCCCCTAAATAGCATCTGTGCTCTCTCTATGTGTCCTGAACCAAAAGAAAAATAAAAGCCCTAAGGCAGAGAGGAACAAAAATGCCCTCTCTGTGGTTAAGGGTCTCTTAAAACTAATATCCTCTAATGAGTCATTGAGAAGCCATTCCACTCCAGACCAGCTCCACTTACTAGTCTTCCCTGTGAGAGCAGGGCCCCCATGAGGTAGGGCAGAAAAATTAAAATACATATGTAGAAAGAAGACATAAAGGGAGAACAAGGAAAATGTAACTCTAATATGGAAGCCTGTGGCAAAATTACCTCCAATGCCCTTACTCTCCAGCTAGGCCTGTTAATCCCAGGAATTTACAAATCTGGGGAATTTATAAGTATTTTACACAAAGGATCCAGAACGGTGGTGAGACACAAAGCTACTTTGAACTGTTGCAAAATACCTTGAACTGTTAGTTATCCAACATAGGAATAGTTAAGTAGGAGAGACTTCTGCTGGTGAGAGGACAGAGGTCATACAAAAGAACAATCTCCTTGGGCACTCTTAGCCATCCTACCTATAAATAGTTTTGAACAAAAGAACAATCTCCCTGGGCACTGTTACCTGGTCTTAAATAGTTTAAAGAAAAGAGAGGCCTATTGAGAAGCTAATCAAGGCTACATCAGGACCCCAAAGATAACAGAAGCATCTTGTGACTAAGGGATCCGTGGCATCATCCTCACATACCTCCTACCCATCCCTCATGAAAGTCTCCTATAATGGAAGAATCCTGAATCTCCCAAATGTGTCTCTAACTCTGGAGATGGCCCACATTCTCCCTTGAATGTACAATATCTTGAATAAATTTCTTTCTGGCTCCTGCTGAAATTCTTTTCTATCATGTGAGTCAAGGACTCTACCTGTCCTGAATTATGTTCTCCTCTCTCACTCATCCTCTGGGAACTGCTCCAGACCCCTCATGGAATCAAATCAACTCTTCTCTTGTGACACTTGGGAATGTAAGGCATGGGAATGAAAGAGGAATCAGTGTCTGTTATGCATATAGGAGAAAGGATTGTGCGTGGCTAATTCCTCCTGCTATTTTCAGCAATGAGTAAATTGTTCCTCACTGTTGGGAAAAGGAATGTGCCAGCAATGAGGAAAGTCTAGGATTTCTAGAGCAGGAAATATTCCCTCCATATCAGAGACAACATCTGGAGTACCAAATTAAGTAGGTACCTCCTACCACAGGACAAATTGAAGAATAGTACAAAGACTGGCTGGTTAAGGTTCCTGTGGAGAATTCCTGAAAAACTGAATTGTGGGACTCCTTCAGAATCACAGTGAAATACCAGCTTCGTCTCTGGCGCCCCTGGAGACTCCTGAGCAGTGGAGAAGCAGCATGACATTTCCGTCTTCTCATTGCCACTGTCTCTTTTCACTGCTTAGTTTGTTGAATTCCATGTTTGTGGGGAAGACATGAGGTCTAAAGAACAATGTGACTATTTCTTGGACTGAGTCATCTCTCCAGATGACATTTTGTTTTCCACTGTGCTCTGCTTCTATGGGCTCAAATAAACATGACAAAGATTGGCTGTGTGAAATAATTCCACCATGGAAATTGTTCTAAAACTCTGGTTTAGAATTAAGAATAGTCCTCACCAGAGAGTTAAGATTAGACTGCTAATTTAATCTTTAGTGTGAGGGGGCAGAGTGACTGTTACTATTTTGGTCATCACTGTTATTTTGGTTATCATTGACCTTCCTCTCTGAGAAGAGATGATTCTGTGGAGAGTTCAATTCGTCAACTCCAGTTAACAGATCAGAAGCATGATTGATGCCCTCAGGGTAGGGCAGCTGAGTAGAAAAATGATGGTGCCTCTGGAAATGAAAGTGATATACACTACAGGTTTTAGTTTAAGTACAAGGCTGCCCTCTGCAGCAGACAATGGTTTCACACAGGTACCCCTTAAAGAAAGATCCTGTTCCAATTCTTAACTGTAATAGCTGTAAACTATTGAGACACAGTCTTTATCATTGTGAATAATTACCTGTGCTTTATGGTTTTATTGCAGCCTAAACATCACCCCAAGTCTTTGACTCTTCCTTTTCTGTGAAACAGGTTCATTGTGCACTGGTCACTAACTTGTTGGAGGCCAGAGAGACAGAACACCCCACACACAAGTTAAATGAAGTGGGTTTCTTACTTACAGATATTCAGTAAAGGATGACTCATTGGGAACATCTCCCAAGTCTAGAAATAGCTTCCCATTCTGGTTGGAGTCTCTACCAGGCTTGCCACTTTTCCACAGCAAGTGAAGGACCTTGCGCAGCAGCCTTACTGGTTATATACCTCAGTAAGGTGTCCAGCCACATTTCTGTATCTTTTTTGTGGTTTCTGTTATCTGATCAATAGATGCCTCTTTGAGCTTAGTCAATAGTGCTCAGCACAGAGCTGTTCCCTGCACAGCAGCCTTCCTGGAGCTATTTACCTACCTGGAGTTATAAATAATTCAGCTAAAGCATTGAAGTATGGTCAGTTTAACGGGAGGACTGGAATTGAGCCTGGCTGTTCTGGCCAGTTCCTTTCTGTCTCATAATGTTGCCTTTTCAGCACGTTCTACGCTTATTCTTGAGAAGTGCAAGCTAGAAAAGAAAAGAACTGGGTTTGCCCAAGGCCACCTGGGGAACTGTCTTGCATGTTCCTGTAAATAGTCAGGACAATATATTCATTAGCCACAGACTTTGAGATATTGTTCTTGACTGTATCTGAGAATATTATTTCCCCAAAGGATTAAGAATCTCTTAATACTTGATATTTATTAGTAGAGACCAGAAGCGCCAAGGTACTCCTGCATAGAGTGAATCCTCAGGATGTCTGGTGCCTATTACTCTCTCATATAGATGTAGGCAGCTTTGTGGACCTCAGCAAGACCAGCTGGAAGGAGCACAGCTATGGCCTGTATGGCTGCCTTACTGTGCTCCAATGCAGTTTCCTGTCTTTTCCCCATATGGATGTTCTTCAGCATGTGGTAGGTCTGTCCACATCTGGCACTTTGGGAGTGTCATTGGAATTCATCTCCTGTTTTCTCAGCACTTTCCAGAGCTCCATCCTTGGGATTCAGCTTCTGTTCCCCGAGATCCCTGAGCAGCAACTGCTCTGCCACCACAGAACACCAAATGGAGTGTGGTTTGCAAACATAACGCTCACAGTTTACTGTAGAATGCAGCACTTCTTCCTCCCCTTCTTTGTCCTCCTTCTATTTCTTTTCTTAGGGAAAGAAACAACAAACACAACCACATTTATTTTCATTTTAGCAGTTCTTAAAGATAAAATTTTCAGTCTAGCTAAGGAAAGGGCAGAGATTGGGTACATTATTTTGAAATAAGAAGGAGGAGATATTACTGGTAATGTAAACATGAGTTCTTAAAATATTTTTGAGCCTTTTGTCAACAAAGTCTCTTAATTTTTTTTTCTTTTATGTTTGTGAAAAGGTAGGTACATAGGTATAGAAACTAGGACTGCATGAGAAAGAAGTCCAGAGCATACCTTTAATCTGGTTTAGGACAGTCAAAACTCCAAAATGTTTTTAGTCGTGTTTCATGTAATGACAGAGAAAAAACCAACACCTGATCTTCACATGACATCACAGGAAAGAATGTGAAGGCCACTGAGCACTGCGTTTTCCCATTGTACTGCAATTACAGAAACACCTGCGTTACCTCGCCATGCACTGAACCCCGTGAAATGCAATGTTCCAGAGCTGTCAAAACGTCCCATTGCTTACCTTCATTTCAAGGGCCTAATTGTGGTCGATCGGGCTATTATGTGGTGCTATGCTTCATTTAAAAACATACAGCACAAAGCCTAATAACTGGAGATTCAACTGAAAGGGCTTTTGTAAGCATACACCCAGCTCTGTGTACCTTTCTTTAAATACGACTTACAGTATATTTGCAAAAGAAAATGGAGTTTTCTATAATATAAAAATAATCCTTAAATCATAAGGATGTTTGAGCCAAACCTGTTAATCTGGACTCAGATCCATGATCTTGGATATATCTCAGTTCTAAAGGCCATGTTATGTAATTAGTTAGGTAATTTGAGCACTGTCCAAATACTAGTAGCATAGAAAGTAGAATTTATTCATTGGCCATTATGGTGTAGTTACAACATCTGAACCAATTTATACTAACATCTGTTTTCTTTTTTAATTCCTAGTGAGATCAAATGATCTGGAAAGAATATTATCTAATGAATTAAATTATTAATATGACCAATTTAGAAAGGTAGATATTTTGAAATTATATATTTAACATATTTGCATTAATATGCATATTTTAGATTGCATATTTAATAAATTAGTTTCACTGAAATGAATGTAACTCCTAGGAATTAAAACTATTCTGGGATACACCCTTAGAAACAGAAGGTGAGTGAGGCATGGTGGTACAAGCATGTATTTACAGTACTTGGGAGGCTGAGACAGGAGGATTGCAGGTTCCATGACAGCCTCATCAAGTACTGAGACTCTCACTAACCTAGGAAGACCCTCTTTCAAAACATAATGAAAATAGGGCTGGGAGTATAGCTTGGAAGTAGACTGGCCCTGAGTCCAATCCCTAGTAACACACACACACACATACACACACACACACACACACACATACACACACAGAACAGGTTGTGTTATTCCCACAGTTACTAGTTCTCATGAAGAGGGCTACTCAGAAAATGGTATCAATTAGTAAATGTAAAAATAAAGCCAGATTCCAAAATGATAAATATTCCATGATACAGTGTATACCTAGTAAATGATTGTGTTCTTGTTACATTTTAAAACACAGGATTTTTCTTTCTATATTTTCTTTTTTTTTTTTTTTGTGGTACTGGGGATTGAACTCAGGGGCATTCTACCTCTGAGCTATACCCCCAGCCCTATTTTTTATTCTTTATTTTGAAACCGGGTCTCACTAAGTTGCGGAGTGCCTCACTAGGTAGCTGAGGCTAGCCGCAAACCCGGATCCTCCGGTCTCAGCCTCCCGAATGCTGGGATTACAAGTGTGCGCCACCACGCCCGGCTTATTTTCTTTTTTAACATAAAATTATACAGGCAATGAACTCCCTAAGCCTTGGGCTATGTTGATCTCTATATTAAGCACTCAGCACTCAGCAGATCATGTGCACACCATACACTTTCAAATGTGGGTTTAAGTTTACTGAATTGATAAAAAATTCACATTTGATTTTTAAAATCTTTCTGAGACTATGTCTTTGAATTTCTCATTCTGCTTTTTGGACATCTCATAGGTATCTAACTGAATTGTTAGGTTCGAATTCAGTGAATTCTTACAATATAGATTCAGTTATCTATGGCTCTCAAGAGAGAATTTAGATGTCTCTGCTAAGAAATTACAAAATAATTAAAAAATTAAAAAATTACAAAATTGAAAAAATCCACTTGAATGAAAAAACCCGAGAAACTACATAAAAATGAAAATTGTTGTGGGCATATATGCCCGCATAATTCACATAATTCACATTTGGGCGTATATGAAAAATCCTAAAGTAAAAAGTAAGAAGCAAAACTCATCCATGTTATAAAGAAACAATAGATCATAGGTAAGAACAATTTATTCCTACAGCATAAGGATGATATAACAAAAATTCCCAACATAGTTAATTGCAAGAAAAGAAAATGAATTTTGTTAAATGAGTAAGGGCCACAAGATATTTGATGAAACTTAACTGAGTAGAACAAGGAGACCATCACTAAAAATATCTTAAGTAGGAATTGGGAAAAAAAAATGAGCAAGGCCATTTATTAGAATTTAGCTAAAGGCAGAATTGATAGAGTATTACCAACTTTATTCAACTTAGTTTTACACATCCACGTATTCATTCAACACACATCTATTGATTGACTAGTTTGTGTCACTCCGTACTCTTAGGATGAGGATTTGTTAGTGACCAAGACAAGGGAATTTCCTCCTCTGATGGAACTTATGCTTTACTAAGAAGAGAGATAGTAAGGAAATAAAAACGAACGAATGACTTAAGATGGTGATGAGGGCCATGGATAAAGGTAATGCAGCATGATGGTGTGAGGAATGTATTTCAGATGGGGTGATCAGAAAGGGTCTCTCTCAGATCTAACAGTTCAGCAGAGACCTGAACAAAGTGAGGGAGTAGGCCATGAGTCTAATTGAGGGAGGCATTTTCCCGGCAGAAGAGACAGTAAGAAAAGAGGCTCAGTATCAGAGTGAACATGGCTTATCTAGAAACAGCAGTGAAGCCAGTGCAGTTAGAGGAGAAGGCGTAAGACAGTGGCCACTGGAACTGAGCAAGTGGGAGGGGAGACAATGGGTTACTGTGGTCTATGGGAAGACTTGGGTTTCATTTTGTGTTTAACAGGAAGAACAGAGCCAGGGAATCCTCTGGTTTTACTTGTATTTTTATACGTACCAAGTACTAACCAATTACACCACTAGAGCTCTGTTATTTGTATTTTTAAAAAGACCACATTGACTGCTGTAGAAAGGGAAGAGTAGAAGCAAGAAGACCAATTCCTGGACAAAAGCACAGGTGGTTGTAGGGATGTAGAAATGATTACATATCAATGTATGTATAATATAAGGCTGATTCTCTCTCTCTCCATAGATATATAGAGAGGGAGGTTGATTGGGTGATTGGGAGGGAGGGAGAGAGAGAGGGGAGAGAGAGAGAGAGAGAGAGAGAGAGAGAGAGAGAGAGAGAGAGAGAGAGAGAGAGAGAGAGAGAGAGAGGGATTGAGAAAGAGAGAAAGTTATAGACTCATTATTTCAGAAAGATGGCAACAGAGGGCTGAAGAATTTTGGTCTTTGTATATTTTCATATACTGGACTTAAATTATATGAAAGTACCAATGCCAATCTCAATGACATGTACAGGGAAGGGGAAGGAGAGAGTGGGAACAGGAGGGAAATTCAGCAAGTGTTGTGTGCATGTATATTCCTATCATTCCATACCTCAGTATAATGTATAATTATAATACACTAATAAAAGTACAAAAATTTTTGAAGAGAATATGAATAACATTAAAGATTCACTAAAGAGAACTGCCTGAAGGATTTCTTGTTCAGAAATCTGCCTGTCATCTTTGCCATGGAAAATATCTTCCTATCTTTTGAATATTTGTACATTATTGATGGAGTGATTTACTTTTCATTCCCCATATGAGGACTGGCAGGAGAACAAGCCCTGGAAACAGGACCAGACCCGTAGTTTGGAAGTTGGTTTCAAAGATATGCTGATCATGCAGCAACACAAATATGTTCTTTTTTTTTTTTTTTTTTTGTACTTAAGTTTCTCCAATGGGATGATGTAGATGAACAGGATGATGTAGACAAATGCAATTGATTGCCATTGCCCTAAGTAGTCAATGTTTATGGATTTTTTCTTTCTTTTTTTTTTTTTGTACTGGGTATTGAACCCAGGGGTATTCTACCTCCAAGCTACTCTCCCATCCTTTTTTATTTTTTATTTTGAATCAGGGTCTCACTAAGTTGTTGAGGCTGTCCTCAAACCACCTGTGGTCCTCCTTGTCTCAGCCTCCCCAGTACAGGGATGACAGGGGTGTGACATTGTGCATGGCTGAAATTTTCTATTATCATATTGCTTCTGAAATCTTGGATTTAATTCTTATCATCTGAGAAAGGAGGCTTACTTACTTATACAATTTTTAAAATGTAGAAAATGAGATTATTTTAGAGATAATTTAGAGATGAAAGGCTGTTTGTTATATGTATCTACTTATTCATGTATAATTATGCATGTTAGCAGCAAGTGATGATGGTTTTCCACTTGCTATCGGGAAGCAATTTTCCATTTTAAAACAAAGGTATTTAAGTAAAACTAGGCAATTCAAATATTTTGAAAGTTATAGGTGAATTATAGCAGACATATTGTATGGTTTGGGCATAGATGGAGACTGAGGAACAGAAATTACTTTTGCCTAGTTTTCTCCCACTGCACTGGGATAACGCTGCCTCCTGTGTAACTCTGACCACATGTTCTATTACTATCTGTATGTATCTATCATTTCAGCTACTTGAAAGGCAGAGGCTGAATCTTTTTCATTTGGTTTAATCCCTAACTGGAAAAGAACTTGCATACAGTGGGTTTTGAGGCTTGATTAATTAATGCTTACCATTTTGGTAATTATAGATATTATTATGGGAATAAAAAACATTTATTCTCTTGATTTAGACAGAAGATAAATTTTTATGCTTAGAAGAATAATTGTAGCAAGAAAGATGTTGGACTTTAACATAGTTCAGTCTTTTATTGTGTATGACTTGTCAATACACAGGAACCGTTTTGGGCTTCTTCGAATGTTAGTGTATAAATTCAACCCATTATTTTGCAAAATTACTGTTGTATCCGGAAAAGAGATCTGTGAAGTCAACCTTATTAGATGTTTTTAGGTTTTGCTTTTATTCTTAGATTTAGTTCCAAACCCATTTACAAATTTTTTCAGTTAAAATAGAGTCAACTGTGCCCTCTGGTTCATAGAATGGGCTGTTTATGTCCTTCTACCACCAGGGAGAGGTAATGCCCCATTATAAATAGAAGTCATATTAAGGCATCAATTTTTTTCAGTTTATTTTTATTTTTATTTTTTCCTTTCTGAAACTAAGATGCAGTTATAGCCCTGGATCAGATTTTCTTTTTAATTCAGAGAAACTAATTGATTCATATGAAGATCAAAAGTAGGATACTGGCTTTATTTATACTATTTCTTGACCAACAAATTTAAATTAAATAAAAATCAAGTAAATTGAAATAATTTCTGAGAATACCATGTGCTTACCTTAGATTTCCTAATACTGTGACAAATTTCAGCTTCATGTTTTGTACAGAGATATCAATTTTGAAGGTTGCACCTGTAATATAACCATGTTATTCAGCTGATACTGGGATTAAAAGCTTTTTTTCTGCAATGATAAGGATACCACAAATAGTTTCCAGTTAAAGGACACAGTTTGGCAAGAAATAAAATTAAATCCATGAAATAGAGAGAAGGTAGTAATCTTTATAGAAAATATAAAATGTTCATATAACTAAATGAAATAGTAACAAAAATGGTTTTAAGTACAAATGAAAAGATCCTTACTATGTCTTTGGACTTAATACTTTATATTCATCAACTCCTTCTTTTAAGGTTACTATCTTCTATCTCTTCATAAAACAAAGGTGCTCATTCAGGCCTCTTCCAATTTATAAGTCTATAGTAACAGGTAAGATAATTTTAGAATTGTACTTGAAGCTGTATGTTGGGTCAAAACAGATAGCTACTAGGTCTGTGGTCATTTGAATTCAAAGGAAAATGAGAATCAGTCATTGCCATGTACATCTTCAGGGGTCCCCACTGCTAGATAAGCTTCAAGCGTCATAACAAGTCCCCTCTGTTTTCTCTTCATCTCTTTCCCTCTTCTCTACCAATCTCTTCCACAGTAGACCTATTCTGACCTATTTTCCAAGTACCCAGATGCCCCTTTCTCTTTTTGCCCCTAGGTATTTGTTCTAGTTTCCTTTTCCTGAAGTGCTTTTGTTCTGGTTTCACTCAGTTAATGTCTTTTCATCCCTGAGATCTCAGCAGAGAAGACACTTCCTCCAGGAGTCTCTCTTTATCTCCAAAGCCTGGAATAGGTGCCCTTTCTCTGGTCCTCCCTGGCGCACTATTTCTGCTGCTGTAGCATACTCACTGCTCATTGGAATTGGTTGCCTCTTTACTCCTGAATTTCTCATTAACTTCACATTTCCAGAGAGCAGGAAGTATGTCTTTCTTTATTCACTTGTACTTCCTGTAGCAAGCAGACTCAGTGCCTGCATTCAGAAGGCACTTAGTAAATCTCGAGTGAACGAATGGTTGCATGCTTTCAACCCATTATAGCTACGTATATCTATAAAGTTTTTTTCTGGAAAAGTTTCAGTGACAGTTTCAGGGATAGCTCCTTTGGCTTGATAAGATATTCAATAATTGCCATAATTATGCTTATTAATGAAGGGTCTAGACAGAAATTACTTATGTTTTTCATGAGCTTTAGTTTTCTTCAAATAGCTCACTAATGCAGTTTTTTTGAACTCAGAAAAAGCTCAGTCTAATTCTGTCACTTGGAGAGGATTAGCAGTCAGTATTAAGTAAGTAAAATGAAATGACACCTCATTACAATTTGCTTGCATTTGTAGTTTGACACCAAGGGTCTAGTTACCAAAATACACTAAAAGATCTCATTACCAAAAGCAATCGCTTGCAAAGGTGACCCCCACATTTTGCTCATCAGGCAAGGTGATAGAGCAAAACTCTACTATACTTAATTTTGAGACATAATAGATGAAGTGAATCACATTTTACAAACAAGACTTTTATTATGATTTTGATTATATGAATTTCTTTTATAATAAAAAGAGTAGACATTTTTATGTAGACTTTCAAAAGAGGGAGCTGAGAAGCCTGCTATCATTCTGTGGCACAGTAGGAAAGGGTGTTAAAGACCCCTTTGGTACTTGCAACATCATTTTAGATTTAGTTGGAGCTCTTTTGACATGACTTTATTTACATTAAATTCTTAATTCTAATATAAAAAAAACATTTTTCAAATAGTTTGATGACATGGAAAAGAATCTTAGACACCAAGAGCTGTGTGCATGGACATTTGTATCACATTGAATCTCACTATGATGTATAATTGCAGTGCACCAATAAAACTATTTTAAAAAAGAATCTTAGACTGAAAATTACTAATGCTTACTTGTCCTTATCTTTTGGGCAAGACAGAAACAGAAGTGTACACCCAGTTTAAAAATCACTATTTTGATTTCTTTGTCTTTATTGATGGAATTCTGTCTCCTGGAAGCAGTGCTGGATTAGCTCACAGGGCCTGTCTCCAATTTCACTTGCTACATGTTGCATGACATTAGTGTTCTCAACATACACTGAAATTATCCTACCTTTCTCAGCATTCCTATCCATTTTTTACATTTTCTGCACCAGAGAGTGTAACATTCTTGATTTATACTGGGATTCTTTTGCCTCCTGAACAGACTTAATTGATGAAAACACCCAGAACGGACAGGGCATTTGGTTGCACACAGGAAGGCAAGCTTTCAGTCCTACATTCCTTGTAGATTCCTTTTAAAATGCTGTCATTTTTATCTCACATGATAATACATTGTGATGATTGTGATGGAACATAATTAAGTGGAATAAGTAGAATAAGTTAGATGAGCTTTTTTGTTTTTGGTAACTGCTCTTTTTATAGCATATAACAATACTGTTGTAAAATTGCAATAATGGTGAGATTTTAGTTTTGTTGATCTTAACTTTCTATCCTTTTATTGAATCATAGACCCATTGTTCTTATTGAAAAGAATTATTGTATTTCACCGACCAAGAAAATAATGGACAGTGACAGAAAATCAGTTACTGAAATTTTATTTCCATTTGGAGACAATGTCTACCTGATAAGAACTGGATTAGTCTTAGCTTCAATAAGGTTTCCTATGTGCAAACTTGAAGTGTTTAAGATGTTTTTCACTGAGTATTTAGTAAGTTAAATCACTGTTATTAGATAAGAATTTTGAATTACGTGTGTGTGTGTGTGTGTGTGTGTGTGTGTGCATCTGTGTGTGTATGATCTAGGATACCAGTTTTCTACACTGATATATTAAATAGATGAAGATTTCTCGAGGTGTGCTTCAGGGAACATTGGTGTCCTGAGAACTGTTAAAAGGTGTTTTGGGAAAAAAAAAGTGTTTCTCAGCCAAATTAGATTGTTCAATGTTGCAAGAAAAATCTCTGTCCTAATCATTCACAATATGCACTAGCATTTTAAATGCTCTGAGAGCAACCACAGTAAAGAAATCTATTTAACAGTATTTGGCCTAATAGTTTCTAATCTTTTTGAGTTTTTAAAAAATCCTTTGGGTTGTCAAATATTATACAAATTCAAAAAATCATACAAAGCAAATTTTATCTTAGCCAGTTAAAAGATGTACACCCTTATAAACCAAGACCCAGGTAAGGAGATTAAACATTCCCAGCCATATCATATATTTTCCCTATGTATTCCCATTACTGAACTGTACTACTCCCAACTCCACCAAGTAACCACTTTCTGGGCTTCTTTGGTAATTTATTTCTTATAGTTCTTTTCCACATGAGTACCACTGCAATTTAGTTTTTTGTTTTCATATATACCAAAGAATTTTAAATTATGTTCTCCCTGATTATATATATACATATATAATATATACACATACATTATGTTATATATATATATTCATATATATTACCCTATTATAGTTTTCATGTGTCTCTGCCCTATGTTTTTCCTATTTATTGACATACTGACCACTGATCTAGAATATTAAGGAAATTTAGGTTTGTTTACTTGGAAAGCCTACTTCATATATGAGTGTTTCTTTTTTTATATATCAGGAGAAACTTAGTGATTAGCTATCTCTTTTTTGTGATACTAGAAGTCATTGATATTCATTAGGCATTAGAAGATGATTGGATTCTTTAATTTTTTTTCCAAAACTTTTATTTGAGGAAGACTGTAATTGCAAACTCCTTCTCTGCTCCTTGAGATTTAAAACTTTGTAAAGACCTCTTGTGGTATATACAGTCAATGGAATTTTACTCAGCCTTAAATAAGAACAAAATTATGTCATTTGCAGGAAGATGGATAGAATTAGAGAATATTATGCTGAGTGAGAACAGCCCACCTCATAAAGTCAAGGGACATAAGTTTTCTCTCATGTGCAGAAACTAGAAAAAAATGGGAAACAAAAGGGACTTCAGAAAAATGGAGAGAGGGACCAGTAGAATAGTGGGGATTAGGAGTGGGTGGTGAGAGGAAAAAAAGGAGAATTGAAGAAGACAGTTTAAATAATGCTACGTCCATATATGAAGATATCACTAGTAATCTCACTAAGTGTATTAGAGGGACTAACGAGGGTGCAGAGGGAAATATATCAAGGACATGTGCACATACAGTTGTATCACTTTGAATCTATCATGTGTAATTACAATGACCAATACAAGCATAAAAAATTAAGCAGCTCATATGCTATTTAAAAAGTCTCTTGTCAGTTTACAGCCTAAGATTGTATTCCTGAAGGATCTGGAGGGCCCTACCCCTTTGAAATGCAACCAGGACTGACAAAACCTTAGTTTCAGTTCCAGTAGGAACATAGGAACCTGACTTCAGTGGCCTGCTTTCTTTTGAGTTGTAAAACTACCTCCTGCCATGAAATAGGAGAAAGTTAACTCTTCACTTGAATAAAACTAATTAGCAAAGGGAGATAGCCTAAGATTTTACCACTCCAGCTCTTCAAAACTTTCTTACATTTTGTTTTAATGAAGTCTTTCTTATTTCACTTGTTATTGGAAACAGCATAGGAATAAAATCAATTTCTGTTTGTTCATTTTATCTTCTGTGAATTTTCTTAAATGACAGTATTCAGTGTTATGATAATGCTAAGATAGTAACATTAAAATTTGCATACTAAAAATTTAGTGTAAAACATTTCTAAAATTTGAATCTTAGAGTTTATATGTTTGCTCAGTGAATCCTGTTTATACGTATAATGGATTTGGATGTGAAAAATAAAATTTTGGGCAAATATCTGCCCATAGGTTAAAGTAAGAAATATATTAGATATTTAATTAGAAGGTAATAAAAATCTCAACTCAAACTCTTGAGTAAAGAAAAATAAAAACATAAAAAGAAAAGGACTTTGCTACTGCTTGAAGGAAAGTATTTGAGCTGAATTATTCACAGGAACTGTGTATTGCTTCCAGTTAACATCTTTTATTTGGCAATTGTGTAGGCTTTTGAACCGGCAAGGATTATTATTTCTATGTGGCAGGTGAGGAGACTGACTCTTAACTAAACCTTCCAAAATCACATAATTAATGGTGGTCTTGCTCTATTTTCCCACATTTATAAATGGACTACATGACAAAATTCATTTTAAAAATAATACATCAATGTAATTGAAAAACGAAAAAAATGAAGAAATAAGGAAATAATTTTAATCAAAGGCAAAGGAAAAGTTAATAGTAAGAATTTCAAAGATATGTATGAAAAATAAAATGCCCAAAGCATTGCTTATGATAGAGTATTAGAAGTCAATTTTTTAAATTGCCTTCCTTGATTATCTTTTTTTCCCCTGTAGCACCTCTCTGATGTGTTGAATTCTTAATGGATATTTATCATTGTTTACAGGACTTGAGAATGTCTGTATTGTTAAATGGGGCTTCTGCAGTTTTTGAGCCACAGATATTACTCTTATGAAAGTAACAATAATCTTATTACATTCCTTGAATGCACTTATAATGTGAAATCCTAAGAACTGAGGATATTGGGACAGTCAAAACATGGTGTATGTTAGGCTTCCTTGCCTCCCTCTGGTGATGGCCATTGTTGTATGAGCAACAGCTAAGCATGTCCTTGAGGATGCCATATTGTTTTATGTAATTCTGTGCTCTGGTTAGTTGCCACTTTTTTTTTTTTCTGATTTGGTATGTGATCTAGACAGAGACAGTCCAGTACACAGATGTGTGGACACATGAACACTGTGCATCCACACAGATACGTGGCTGTGTTACGGAAGAGTCTCCATGTGGCGCTCCCATGTACCCAATCAGATGCCATTGGGTACTGGAGGCAGTGGCCTCCTATTTTATCCTGCTGCAACTTGAGTAAAGCCATGTCTCACTCCCTCTCAATGCTTCGCTTCTTCTTTGGATGAACCAAATCAAGCCCCCAACTTCCCATCCTTCGTTGATTGTACAACATTTGGAATAGTCAGCAGGATCCAGCACTGTCTGATATGGAGTCATCTACCATAGAAGGGAAAGGTGGAGGGCTGGCCGGCATTGAGTGATTGACTCTTGGTAACCATCCTATTGGGGACATGAATACTCCTACAGACATGTCCTGAAGTGATGGGAGTCCCATCCAGCTTGATAAGGCTCTCCAGCAGCTGGAAGAGATCTTTGATAAACACAGCCTCAGCAACACAATGAGGTCCTCAGCAACTTAGTGAGACCTTGTTTCAAATAAAAAAGTAAAATAGGGCTGGGAGCACACCTCAGAATAGAATGTCCCTGATTTCAATACCCAGCAACACACACACACACACACACACACACACACACACACACACACACACACACAATCTCCCTGAACAACCCAGATTTTCATCTTTAAGGATATTATTCAAAGGGCTGATGATTCTGATTTCAGCTACTATTGTCTACCTATTATAACTCAATTAAGATGGTAACTCTTTAAACAAAAAACAATGGAGCTGGGCATCGTGGCATAAGCTTATAATCCCAGTACTTCAGAGACTGAGACAGGAGAATCACAGGTTTGTGACTAGCCTCAGCAACTTAATGAGACCATCCACAAATTAATGAGATCCTGTTTCAAAATAAAATAATAAAATAGGGCTAGGGGTGTAGTTCAGAAGTAGAATGCCCCTGGGTTCTATCTCCAGTACCACAAACTAATTAATTAATATAAAACTTAATGCAAAGAATAGTTAAATGATTATGCTATGTAAGGCAATGTATTAAAGAATGTAAGAGCATTTCCACCTTCAAGAAGCTAAAAAATGATTGCTCTAGCTTTAATTCTTAAAATCAGTATCTCTAAGAAATATTTGTACTCCTATGTCACAATAGCCAAAATATGTAAACAACCTGCGTCTAAAGCTGGATGGATAAAGAAAATGTGAAGAAAAGCTAGGCTTTGACCCAAAGTAGGTATATCTATAATCTCTCAATCTATTAGCTATCTATCTAGCATCTATCTATCATCACCATCTCCACCACCACCACCACCATCATCATCATCTATCATTATCTCCAAAAATGAGGAAATACCATTTGCAACAACATAGATGAAACTTGAAGATAGTATATTAAGTGAAATAAACAGACACCAAAGACAAATGTACTGTGTGATCTAACTTATAAGTAGAATCTCCACCCCCTCAAAAAATGATCTCATAGAAGCAGAGAATATAATGGTGATTGCCACTTCATGAATTGATTGGTAGTAGGTGGGAGTGGCGAAAAAGAGAAGATTTTGATTAAGGGATGAAAAGTGTCAGTTAGGCAGTATAAATAAATTCTAGAGATGTAATGTACAGTATGGTGACTCTAGTTAACAATATACTTAAAAGAACAAAAACAGTGGATCTCAAATATTTGTACCACACATACCAAAAGGTAACTATTTGAGGGGATATATATATATTCATTAGCTTCACTGTGATTATTGTTTTGTAGTATGTACATATATCAAAATACTGTGTCCTATTCCTTAAATATACACAGTTTTTATTTGTCATTCATATCTCAATAAATCCAGGAAGGAAATACAAATAAAATAAAATAGATTCGCAGCCAGCCTCAGCTACCTAGTGAGGCACTCCGCAACTTAGTGAGACTCGGTTTCAAAATAAAGAATAAAAAATAGGGCTGGGGGTATAGCTCGGAGGTAGAATGCCCCTGAGTTCAATCCCCAGTACCGCAAAAAATAAAAATAAAAATAAAAAAATAAAATAAATAAGTGAATGAAAATTTTAAAAACCTTAAAACTCTAAATAAATATAAATAAAGCATAATGTAAAAGTTGCAGTCTCATGTTCTACTATTCATAAGTGTCCTCCATTACTTCCAGCTACATGGTAGGATTGTACTTCCATGTCTTAGTATCAGTCATGGCTGAGAAACTTTCTTAGATCACTGAAAGTGAGAGTTTAGTTTTAAGTATTTAATTTTCCAGCCCACTATCCTCAGAAATTATAGTTGTAGCAGCTTAATATGGAGAAAATGTAATACTGGAGCAACCAGAATGTAAAGCCTACATATGGTGGACAGTTGCCATGGAGATTCACAGGAACCACTGAATACTTTGCCTGAAAAAGATACTGCATTGAAATGTTCTTATTGCAGATTAACTTATCCCATGCTAACTAGTATAATAAAGAAAATATTAGCAAAAAGCAACTATGTAGTATCTGTCAAGAACTATGAAAGTTTTGAGAATGTACCTTACATTCAAGTAAACAAGCCAACCAAATACCATTTAGTGGAAGTTGATAGAAGATACATGATTCCTGGTTTCACACCAATGGCAATAGCCAGAATATCAGTATTATTACAGTTTGCTAATTTCTCATTCCCACAGGAGAGCTCAAAGAGCAGCACAGGATACCTGCTAAGTGTACACATGGAGAAATCCTAACATTAGGGAGAATGAATTTTCAATAATAGTCTGTTATCTTTTCCTTAGAAGAAGACCTTACTGTAATGTACAGTGAGTGTGGCTGATCTTTACACCAAGTTATTTGAAAAATAACTTTCACTATTTCCATCTTCCATGGATGTCAGAAAACCTGGTCTTAGTTCCAGAGGAAGACACTATCTTTATTGAGTACTTAGTATAGTTTAGATGTTTTCTAGGCATTGGAGACTAAGAAATCAAGAAGAAATGCTGACCTTTGGAAGCTAATATTGTCTCTTGGAATCTGTGTTTCATGGATTGGTTCCAGATACTTCCAAATCTGCAGATGATCTAGTCTTTTATATAAAATGGCAGTAGTATTTGCATAAAACCTATAGATAGTCTTCTGTATACTTTAAATCATCTCTAGCTTATCTAATACAATTAAATGTTTTATAAAATATTGCTATGCTGCACTGCTTGGGGAATAATGACAAGAAATTCTGTATGCATTCATTTCAGATGCAATATTTAGAAATATTTTTAATATGTGGTTGGCAGAGCCCAGAGATATACAACCCACAGATATAGAAGGCTGATTATATACTAGCATGGATATACAAATCATATTAAGTATAAGATAATTTTAAATTGTGATAATAAACACAAAGTACTAAAATGGAGAGTAGTTTGAATATAAGTACAGGCAACTTTAAAAGGTGAGGTAATAAATATTGGTTTAAGAGTTGAATGGTAGAAAAGAGCCAGTTAGGTAGAGATCTGGGGTATAAGCTTGGGTTTTATGATGAGCAGGAATTTTCCTATGATTTAAATTAATACTAACACTTAGTACAATTAATATTATGGTAACAGCAACATAGTCTATTTCTTCTAATGACTACATGTTGATCTGTGAAATATGAGGCTTAGAGAAGAAGTGGTTCTGCTTAAGAGAAGAAGAGGAATGATGTAAGAAATAAGATAAAAATAGTGCTAATAGTGTGGTGGTTAATCTGGATTATCAATGTGCTTGGATTGAGAAATTCATAGGATTGAGACTTCTAGATGTGTCAATGAGAATGCTTCCACAGCTGATTGACATGTAGGACAGCAAACTCATGGAGGAGACCCACCTTAAATATAGGCAGCACCATCTAATAGGCTGAAGGACCCAGATGGAACAACACTAGAAAAAGAAGGAAGCCATAGGGGCTGCAAGCTCAGTTCTTCTGGAGTGAGTGCAACTACTGTTGGTGCCATCACCCAAGGACTTCAAATTCCAGCTCCTTCCCTCTTCTAGTGTGGACTATTATTGATGCTTCTCCAGGGAGCTTCTAGGCTTTCAGTCCCAGGCTGTGGCTGTATCATTGGTCCCTCTTGTCCTGGAGCTCTAGTTTCTTGGACTGAATAGCTACTGATTCCTCCAGCTCTCCAGCCTGCAGATGGCCATCACGGGACTTTAGTTTTTGATTTTGTAAGCCAATCTAATAAATCTCATTTTATAATCATCTATTTATATCAATCATCTGCCTATCATCTATCTATCTTATTGGTTCTGTTCCTCTAGACACCCCTGGTGAGAGGTAAATGATAATATTCAAGTTATAATCATGTCAGAGCTTGCCAGAAGATGTGGCCCCTGAGCCAGCCTCTTTGAATAGGCAGAGAAAAGAGGATGGGAATATGATGGAGCTTGAATTTCATAAGGTGAAGATCTCATAAAAGCAAGGAATAACTAGGGAACAATTTAATTGTACTTGATGACTCCCTTTAGGGTTCATGTGAATGGTTTTCTGGGCTGATTGTGGCAAATGGATCTGAAAAGGTATTCAGATATCAGAGGTGAAGAGAGAACCTTTTTGAGTTATAAGCACAGGATTAACATGGCATAGATTAATCTACTGGTATAAAGATTTGATAGATAGGATAAATTAGGTGCAGAGGGATTGAGGAGGCCTGAGATTCTGTAAGAGTATCACTGGGAAAGAACATGTATGTGTCTTAAGAAATTCTAAAGTATTTTAAAAGACTGAATACTAAAGACAAGATATAGCCCAGAAGTTGGCTTTGATTTTTGACACATTGCTGGAAAGGAGAGCACCCTGTGGAGTAGCCTGAATGAACAGAGCTACAGAGCTAGCCAAAGAAAAATTCTGGAAAGTTACAAATTGATATGCTATGAATTTTAGCTAAGGATTGTTCTGGTAATAATTCAGGTATAAATGTGTATTGCTTCTGAATGACTAACTAGTCAATAGTTTGTTGGCACAGCTCTCTTTTTCTATGTATCTTTCTTGAAAACAAAAAAACAAAAAATAAAACAACAAAAAACCCCCAAAAGACAAAAACAAAACCAAAAAAAACAGTCCTGTACTCTACCTCCATGGTTACTGTAAGGCTTTACTAAAGTCTATATTCAAGGAAAACTGGGAACAAAGACCAACATTTGATTCAAGATTTCTACTTTTCATCATCTTTGTTTTACCAAAGTGGAAGAAAAAGAGACTTTTGTTTTTCTCTCCCTCCACCTCTGTGTTGTCTGATGAGAAATGCATTAATTTAGCAATGCTAAACACAGGTCAATGGTTGTAATTGACAACTATCTCAAAGTTTTGAATTCTAGCTCTGTTATGATCTATATTATAGATGTGTGATGGATTAGAGATGGTTATATATCTTGAGTGCAAAAAAGAAGCAAGTTATATAAATCTTACTATTAAATATGTTTCATTGTCTTGGTAGGACAATACTAACCTTACATTTTCCCAGTTATTTGGGGAGTTTTACCCTCATCTGATCTCTCTTTCTCTTTCTCTGTCTCTCTCCCTCTCTCATTTCTATCACTCCACATATTTAATTATTCAAGCATTCTGCAATCTTCCTTTCTTTGTTCATCATTGCAGTATCTTAACCCAAGCTCCTAGACTGACAATCTCTTTCTGCAGTTATTGTAAATGCTTCCAAACTTTTTTTTAATTTCTTCGGTCTTGCCTTTTTTCAATCAGTCCTACCAAACCATTTCAGTTTCTTTAAAAACTGAAAATGTCATGATTGTTTTCCTGGAATGTTCTTGTTTTCAAGGCACCTGCCAATTCCATCCTTAATACAAACTTATGGACCAACTGTTGGTATTTTTACAGAATTCATATGTTGAAACTCTCACTCTTCACTGTGACAAAATTGGGAGGTGGAACTCTTGGGAGGTAATTAAGTATAGATGAGGGTGAGTCTCTGTGATGGGTTTAATGTCCTTACAAGGGAGAAAGAGAGAATAGCTCTCTCTCTCTCTCCTCTCTCAGGAGCCTTCTAGGGTGGCAGCAATTAAGTCATCTTGGACTGGCTTGGTGAAACACAAGTGTGTCACCAGGCGAAACTTGCTTGCACACAGGCAAGTTTTTTTGTTTTTTTTTTTGCGGTACTGGGGATTGAACTCAGGGGCATTCTACCTCCGAGCTATACCCCCAGCCCTATTTTTTATTCTTTATTTTGAAACCGAGTCTCACTAAGTTGTGGAGTGCCTCACTAGGTAGCTGAGGCTGGCCTCGAACCCTGATCCTCCGGTCTCAGCCTCCCGAATGCTGGGATTACAAGCATGCGCCACCACGCCCGGCTCACACAGGCAAGTTTTAAAGGACCAAAAGGGACCTGATAATCAGCTGCAAAGCTTGATGCAACTCCCTTAGTTCTCAGAAATGTTTACCCATGACTGCCTCTCCCTGAAGCTTAACCCGTTGCGATGGTACCTTAATAGCTGGATCTTGAGTAAGCCTCGGTCCACTGGAATCCTGAAAGGCAGACGATTCCAAAAGAGGGAATTTGTGGCATTTCCCACTTTGCATTATTATATTCTGGAAATTATGGGTGCTTTGGGTTTTTGCTTTTTATTAACTTCTTAGAAACATGTGGCCTGACAGATACTGATCTCTTAGCTGTAAAAGAGCAATGTCTCAAGACAATAAGGTTTAGCCTAGAAACAGGCTTTGCAAGTTTATCTAAATTGCTACTGCCTGGTCTCCCCATTACCTGGTTTCCCTGAAACCTGCTAACTACCTAGATAAGACAGAACACTGCTTAGAGGGGCTAAGCAAAATTGTAAAGATTTTTAACTAATGGAAAAGAATTTTTATGTATGTATTGTAAACCTAACTGGTTGTAATTAACCCTTAGAAAAACAAGTCTGTAAAAATTCCTGTTCTATATGCCTCACTGTAAAAAAAAATAGTATAAATCTGCAACTGACAAAAAAATAAAACAGATGCACGTCTTCACTGCATTTGGGTGTGAGCATATTCTCACGACCTTGTCTCATTCCACACCAATCGAGGGACCCCCAACCCTGCGGCATGAGGGCTGGTTCCCGGCAATCCATGGCTACTTTGCCATTTAATCTTGTTTAGAAATGCTTTGTTTAAACCCTCAGTAAAAGAAAAACACAGGTAGAAGGAGGGCAGAATCTTTTTATGTTTTCTCCCTAGCCGCCCTGTTTCTCTAATAATTTTGACTCCAAGTCATTCATGTGTGGAGACCTCTAATCTCTCAGCAGCTTCTGCAGCACATCTCTGCCCCTCTCCTCACCTAATGTGAGGACACAGTGCAAAGATGACTGTCTGCAAGTCAGAAAGAAATCCCTCACCAAAACCTAACATGCTGGTACCTTGATCTCAGACATCTAGTCTCAAGAACTGTCAAAGAAGATGAGAAGATTCTGTGAGGGTTCCAAGGAGTTTCCAGGGGGCAGGGACAGAGAATCCTCAGGGTCTTTTGCTTATGTAATGGACATGAATTTCAGCACCAGTCAATCAGAGACAAGCAGTCATTTACTTAGGAAAACAAGAAATATATATTCAAGAAAGAATGGCACAGGCCATCTCCAGAGGAAGAGACTGCTTTGGTGATTCTCAGCTCTTCTTTCAAAAGCATTTTGGTGGGTTGTGGGGATGGGGACTATGTGAGGATGACATCAGTCTCATCATTTAGTGATCTTCCAGACCCTTAATGTGCTCCCCGTTGTATTTTCAGTAGATATTTCTTCTGCTTAAACTGTTCACAGGTGGGTTAGTTAACAGTGTCCAGGTACTTATCGTATGTAAATAAATTTTCTGTATGGTGATCTGCTTACTTTTCAGATTTTTTATGTGTTTTCTGTTTTTTGATGAATAGATATGTCTCCTGCTTACTCAAGGTATTTATCACAAGTTAATGAATAAACATGTGTATTTCCCAGAAACATGGGAGTAAGGGGCCTGAATTGGGGAGTGAGGAACTTTAGCACAAGGCTTTTATAGTAAAATCACATTTTCCTCATTCTTCTTTTATGTTTCTCTATCTTACCTATTTTTTTTCTAACTCAGAACTGTGAGACAATAAATGTCTGTGGTTAAGCTACAAGCTACCTAGTCTTTGTTTTTTTTTTGTTGTTGTTGTTGTTATCATAGTCTAAGTTAAGACACTGACTGTTCTCTTCTACATTAGTTAAATTAAGTCTATATGCCATTTTCACATATTAATCTGAACATTCCAGAGAAACAGAACACATATACTTATATATAGAAATACATTTATATATCAGCAGATGTATATATATATATATAGTGTGTGTGTGTGCACGCGTGCGTGCGTGTGTGTGTGTATGTGTGTATTCCCAGAAATTTGAGTTATTAGAATGATGAAAAGAAGGAAGACATTGTAGAATGCTTGAATAATTCGATTTGTGGGGTGACTGAAATGAGATTCTAGACATAGATATAAAGATAGATCTGAAATCTAAATTGGAAGACAAGAGAAAACTGATATCCAAGCTTGAAGACATCCAGGCAGAGAAGGCAAACTTTTTCTGCTCTTTTTGTTTTCTGTAGGTCTTCACTTGATTGATTGAGGCCCACCCCACCACAGTGGGGAGGGGAATCTATTTTCCTTAGTTTACTAATTCAAATGCTAATATTATCCAGAAGCACCCTGACAGACACCCCTAGAGTAATGTTTAAATAAATATCTGGGCATCCTATCTCATTGAAGTTAGCACATAAATTAACTACCATACTAATATTAACTATCATTTATTAACTATATATAATATTAACTATCACTTCTGTGAGTCTTCCCTGATATTTCCTTACAGAAGTTAGTTAGTGTCGCCTCACTTCTGTGAGGCATGTGGCGAGCGTCTCCTTTTTAGTTTTATGCACAGTCCATATATTAGTAAGTGCGCATGAACAAGACCTACCTTATCTGCTTGGTGGCACTACTTAATATGTGGTTATTATTACTTTTGGATTTGAACATTACTGTGAAATTCCAAGCTTTCTCTGCCTCTCTGCTGAGAATGCAGTGAAAGTTTAGCTGTAGTGAAAAGCTATAAGAAAAAAGATTGACCTCTGTGTTTGAACATTAGCTTCAACACAGAGATGCACAGGCATACAATTTTATACCTATGGTTCAAACACAGGACTTTTACTGTAGGGTAAAGAGATACTATGTTGTCTGTGGTCTATGAACAATCTCCTGTATTTAAACCCACAGCCATTTTTTTGTTTGTTTGTTTCTTTAGCTCTATTTAAATCAATAAGCTATAACTAGACAGATGATAGTTAAGTAAAATAAAGGAAAAATAATATAAGATTATTTGTTGCTGAATGTTTACAATGACAGTAATCTGTTCAATACTATCAAGCTGTTAACTATTTTCATGAAAGAATACAATTAAGAGAATTTTTGAGTTGCAAAGTAAGTCTTTTACAAAATAAATGAAAAATGGTGTAGAAAATTTTTACTAAATGTAGGCTTCTGGAAAAAAAATGAATCTTTGAATCACATTGATCAGGAGATAATTTTATGTAGAAAATTCTAAAATGGGTTTTGGAACTCTTGGGACTCTTGCTTAAACTTGGCATCCCCTGTGATCAGTAACCATGTTTTTCATCTATTTAGGTTTTGAGTTTTGAAAAATAAGCACTAGCAGGTGTGATCAATTTTTAAAAAAGTATCAACTGACTGATATTTAAGTTACACAAAATTAATGCTGAACAGCTGGGCATGGTGGCACATATCTGTAATTTCAGTGCTTGGAAGGATGACAGGAGTATCTCAGGTTCGAGGACAGCCTTAGCAACCTAGGGAGAATCTCAGAAACCTAGCAAGTATCAAAGTATTACCTGATAATATAAGACTGGGAAGGAATCAATACTTATTTTATTGTTTAAATTAACATACAGTTTCCCTTGATATAGGTACTTTCTTATAAATACTTTGTTATGATTACAAAGAAAAATAAAATACTGAGATTTCAAAGGCATAATCAATTGTAAAAAAAAATTATATTAATTTTATAAAATGGGAGACTTTTATATGTAGCCTTTATATTTGAATATACCACTGGCTACCATGGATAGAAAAAAAAAAACTTTTATTGAAAAATAGCTGAAAGATTTTTCTTCAAAAATTAGATGAGATTCTTTCTGAACTCAAATATCTGGTTAATTATCATATGTGTTTTGATGACTGATTTTACTGGCTCTAAACAAAATCTGACTCCTAATTATAGATAGTAATTGAAAAATCTTTCTGGGAACTGGAATTCAAAGAATTTAATGTTTTCAGGAATGATTACAGCATGTGCAGTCTTTATATTTCCATACTATTTATATTCTTATTCAACATGAAACAAAGTCTCCATTTTTAGCCTATAGAGTTTCTTTTTTCAAATATGAGACAACACATTTTAAAGTTAGCATAACCACCTGTCTTAAGGTGGAAAACTAAAGAATTCACTGCAAAGCATTTTTTTTCTTGACATGCAAATGTTACAGTTCAATTCATTGTGACCCCAGGGGGCAGGCTCCTTACAGTGTGAGCCAAGCTCCCTACCTATGAAGCCAGAAATACTCAGCTGCTGCACTGTAGGCGGCATAGAAATTATACTTTCAGATAGCACATCTGCCAGAGATGAATAAGAAGTTAGACCCTGAAGACTTGTAATTATGTGATACATTCTTGTGTCCACTCATTACCATTCATCCCAGCAGAGAGAGACAGAACAGTAGACTGTACTGCACCTACTTTTCCTTCAGCGCTCCCTTTAACAGTGTGTGTGACTCAGAGCTTATTCATGGGGTCTCCTACATTAGTCCATTGAGATAAATACTTGCTGAACTCCATTTAAAATTTTGAAAAAAATGATTCACATGTGAAATTTTGTATTTCCTATTTGCTTTGCTCTAACATTTTAAAATCTGTATTTAGAAAAAATAAAAACACAATGTTGGCTCTATTTTTGTCTCTGCTTTGGGTAAGAGCTTACAGTCACATCTCAGTTCAGATCTTGTCCTTTTCTTCATCAAATTTATAACCTGTAATTATAACTGTGGTTATGATTAGGGTAATAGTGGGGTTCAGCATATACTATAATCATTTCTTATATGGTGAGCACTGGTTACTCCTTTTTAATACATCTTCTCTCTTAAACTTTGCAGATATTCTGTGCATGAAGTTTTACATTTAAGGGAAGAGAATACTGATGTTCAGAAACATTAAGAATTTGTCCAAAGCTAGACGTAATGGATGGCTCATGCCTGTAATCCTAGTACTGGGGAAGCTGAGACAGAAGGATCACAGGTTCAAGGCTCACCTTAGCAACTTAACAAGACCCTGTTTCAAAATAAAAACAAATAAAATGAGCTGGGGATGTAGCTCAGAAGCCCCTACAATTCAATCCTAAAGAAAAAGAAAAAAAAAAAAGAAGAATTTCGCCAAAGTTAAAAAAATCAGTGATGTAGATGAAATTTAAACAGAATTTCCCTCCAGCTTTATTAATATTCGAATGATTGACAAATAATTATATATATTTGAGCTGTACATTATGATGTTTATATATATATATTAAGAAATGATTAACAAAATGAAAATGATTAACATATATATTACCTCACAGTTACTATTTTGGGGTTGGGTGGGAACATCTAAAATCTACTCTCAGCAAATTTCAAGTACACAATCATTATTAAAAACAACATTCTCCACATGATATACTAGATATCTATTTATTCATTTTATGAAGGATGGCATGTGACTGATATCTCTGCTTTTCTTCCCCCTTCCTCATAACTACCATTCTCTCTCATTGATTTTTCCTTCAGATTTAACATATATGTGAAATCATGCAATATTGATCTTTCTGCATCTGGCTTCTTTCATTTATCCTAATGTCCTCAGGTTTCATATACAATTTCTAAATGGTGAGATTTTATTCTTTTTAGAGGCTGAACCACATTCTGTTATATCTATATTTACATATTACATTTTTAGTCATTCATCTGTTGATGAAGATTTAGGTTGTTTTGATTTCTTGGTTATTTTGAGTAATACTATAGTAAATAGGGAAGTGCAAATAACTCTTCAAGATAGTATTTTTATTTCCTTTGAATATATACCTAGAAGTTTGATTTCTGAATTATATATTTCCATTTTTAATATTTTGAGAAACTTCAATATTTTTTTCTATCATGGTCATAGCAATTTATATTCCTACTATCAGTGTACAAAGGTGCCCTTTCCTCCATATCCTCACCAGTACTTGCTTATCTTCTGAAACAGGGTGAAGTGATATCTCATTGTGACTTTTTTGGGGGGGAGGTACTAGGTATTGAACCAAGGGCTTTCTACCTCCAAACTACACCCTGGCACTTTTTATTTTTTTACTGTGAAATAGGGTGTCATTATGTCCCTGAGACAGGTCTTGAACTTGTGATCCTCCTCCCTCAACCTTCCAAGCACAGTGATTCAGGTGTGTGCCATCATGGCCATTTTCTTATCATGATAGTGATTTATATTTCCTTAATGGTTAATGATGTTGATCATCTTTTCATACTTATGTTGGTCACTTGTATGTCTTTGGAAAAAAATGCCTATTTATGCCATTTATTTTTTATTGTTTTTTTTTTCTTGAGTTGTGTTGTTTCCTCATATATTTGAAATTTAACCCCCCCCCCATAGGACACATGGTTTACAAATATTTTCTTCCAAGTTTATTATGTTAAAGCTCATGCTTAAGAACTCAGCTTCCTTGCTGGGTGTGGTGGCATACCCTTGTAATCTCAGTACTTGGGAGGCTGAGACCAGAGAATCTGGGTTCGTGGCCAGCCTCAGCTACTTAGTGAGGCCCTCTGCAACTTAGTGAGACCCTGTTTCAAAATAAAGAATAAAAAATAGGACTGGGGGCATAGCCTGGAGGTAGAATGAAGAAATTCCTAGATAAATGAAAGTTGTGAATGTAAAAGATCATGAAGTCATATTTGTAAAATATATAGAAGATGAAAGTAGGAGAAGTGATAGGATATTTGTGTACAGAGTTTGAGTCCAGGTACATTGGTATAAGTAGCACAAGCATCAGGGAAGCTGAGAACGACACTGATTGATACCTTTTGATGGATTGGTGAAGGAGCTCCAGGTAAAGGGTGCTGATTTAGTACTTTTCATATTCAAGGAACATGAATTTACATATGATAGAGTAGTTGGAAAGCAATCCATAATTATATTTGGCAAAAATAGAGAAGCAAAAGCATGCAATTTAGAACATTATAATAATATGAAATTATATTATTTGTGGCCAAATAGGTTATTTATGAAGGTGAAAACACTTTTAGTGTCCTGCATTTTCTATCTAATCCTTGTTTTATAAAATCATTACTAGGCTGATTTTATTTTTCTATAAGAAAAATAGACATAATTCCAACCTGAATTCTATTAATGATATCTTCTTCCATCATTGTTGCGTCAAAAATTAAAGGTTGTCCCTTCCACAAGCTGAAAGCACTGTGACAGTTTTTGCAAGAAGTAAGAACTGGAAAGAAGCATATTGGGAGGAGAAGTGTCATGATGTCATGGTACTGACAATATTAATATAGGGTCAGGAAAAGTGATATCTAGGGTGCCGCTGGCAGGTGCGTTTATCTCAAATTGACAGGCTAACAAACTGAATTAATACCTAGGCTGCACACCTATTCCTCAAGTCCCAGGAACCCCACAGTAGCTCTGGACTCTAGTAAATCTTAGAAGAGTAGAGCCACACAACTTGTGATTATGTAGTAGAATCTGGCAAACACATGTTACATTATATTCTATGTTAAGAATTCAAAGTCATAAACTTTAATGAAGGAACTCTCAATCTTGCTTAAGGGCCTATTTCTCTGGTACTTCCATGTTTTTAATAAGAATTATATCATAGAGGAATAAGCACTTCCTTGGAAATGGGGGCAGAGAACAGGAAATGGAAAGAGGAAAAGGTTACAGAAGGATGTGAAGATATTTGGGAGGATGACAGATGCTCATGTCTTGGTTGTGGTGATAAATACAAGAGTTAATACACATGCTCAGCCTTCTCATATTTTACATTTTGAGTTCCTTCAGTTTATTGTCAATTACATCTCAACAAAATTTTTAAAAAATATGAGCTATGATGGATAAACTACATTTCTCAGTGCAACGTATTCTGCCATTGAATATGCTATAGACAGGGCTTGTATGTGCTTGCCTGCATTCTCCAGTGACATTACGACTTGTTATTTATGTGCTTCTGTTCTCCTGGCTGGATGAAGGGGTATTTCAAACTCTCAAAGCTAGCACACGACTAAGTACATTAGATGTAGTTTTGCATACAGTGTATATTACCTGATAATGCCAACCTCGTAGGTTTACACACTATTTTATAATTTCCCAAATGGTTTTGCATGTCTTATTTAATTTATGCCTTCCTATAATCTCTGAGAAGTTATTTATTGTCCTGGGTGTGGTGGCACATGCCTGTGATCTAAGGACTTGGGAGGCTGACACAGGAAAATCATAGGTTCAAGGCCAGATTCAGTAACTTAAGATCTTCAGCAACTTAGAAAGACCCTATTTCAAAATTAAATATAAAATAGGGCTGGGAGTGTAGCTTTGAGGTAGAACACTCATGGATTCAATCTCTTCGAAAGAAAAAGGAAAGGAAAGAAAAGAAAAGGAAAGGAGAGGAAAGGAAAGGAAAGAAGTTGATTGTGTCCATTTCCAGATGAAGCTAGAGGATTCATGCACCATCTCAAAGCCATAAAGCTAGTTGCACACATAATTTTACCCATAAGTATGTTCATAGAGATGGATTTCCTCAAGCTGACCTTGAACTCCAGTCTTAACAATGGAAATATTCATTAGTACTAAGGTATTTTTGCCTCTGTGTACTCAAATAACCACTTTCCATAGTTTAAGTTTTTATTATAGCTAAGTGATGACAGCCAATTAGCAAATGGAGAAAGCAGTTTTGTATAGCTTGTCATTGTGATAAGATACTAAAAATGGGTGCTCATGCTGACCAGTTTTTCTTTTAAAGTAATAAAAGTGAATTCTTGGTTTATAAAATTGGAAATCCGTAGGGGTTCACTTGACTGACATGTTAGGTGATTTGGTCTTCTCTGTCTTTCCTTTTTTTTTGTTACTGGGGATTGAACTCAGGGGCATTATACCTCAGAGCTATACTCCTAGCCCTATTTTTTATTCTTTAGTTTGAAACAGTGTCTCACTAAGTTTCAGAGTGCCTCACTAGGTAGTTGAGGCTCCAGGGATCAGTTTCCTTTTATAACTACAAGATGGGCATGGGCATCTGCACCTGAAGATTGTAACATCCCCATGCTGTCACTCCACACACACAAAAGTCCTCTCTGCCCCAGAAAAGTACTGTCCTTCAAAAGTCCCAGTACAGGGTATCATTAGATTGCTGAGGTTGGCCTCAACCTGTGATCCTCCTGTTTCATTCTCCCAAATACTGGGATTATAGGCATGCACCACCATAACTGGCTATTATTGCTTTTTTAATATTGATTTTCAAGAAATAACATATTTATTTTTAACATCTTTATAGCTTTTGACATTGAGAGTTCTAGTTTGGCCCATGTGTCCCTTATACTTTTGTGTTTTGAGTACTTCCTTAATTTCTGACACTACTAGGTATTTCAGGTGCATCTTGTCTTTTTCTGGCCTCAGTCCTAAAGTCAGCCATTTCTCCAAAATGTACTCATTTCTCTTCGTGGAGAATGGTATTTAGAAAATTGCATCTGGGAGTCAAGTGTGCTCATTGCTACTGGAGATTCTGGGTCTTTTCGGGGGACAAAGCTAAGAAATGTATTTTTACTAACCCATATATGGGCATATATCTACATTTATTTCTGTAGCAATCTGTTTACTAAAATAAACAGTAATTTGTATTGATATATCCAACTTCAGTCCTGCACTAGAGTTTTATCCCAGCATTCCTTTTTCTTATTACTTGTAGAGTCTTTCTCCTACAGTGAGAAAAATAGCTTTCATTACTGACAATATATTGACTTACTTGTTTAATCATAGCATACATATGAAGTAATAAAGTATACTACTATAAGAAATAATTTACCCAATAGAATACAATATTTGTGTATGGCTAATTTGTTTTTAGACTTGGAGTATCAACTCAAAACACTGTTTTTCAAAGTAATTTAGGAAACTACTGCTTCAGCAAGATGATGACATGCATTTTAAGACCATTATATTTGCTTATTACAGACTGCATTCTTTCCTTGTTCTCCTGACATCTTGATTGATTGATACTTACAATGTGTAAAATTTACTCTTTGTGATGCACAGATATTCTGTGTATTTGATAAATGCTGAGTCATACATCCACCATTCCAGGCCTGCAGAGAGTTGTTCTGTCAACGTAGGGAAGAACTTATGTGGCCCCTTTCCCAAAGCCTCCAAACTTTGGCATCCACTCATCTATTTTCTGTATATACAGTCTTGCATTTCCTAAAATGTTATCCAGAGTCATATAATATGTAAATACTTTGTTTTTCTTGACTTCTTTTATTTTTTATTATTATTCTTTTTTTAATTATAATTTTTTATTGTAGTAATTCGTGCAATATAGCATACATCTTTGTTAAGTACTAGTTGTTAACAACATATTTGCACACAATTCTCATTTGACCCCTTCCCCAATTCCCACCCCATTCCCTCCCCCTCTCTCCCCCTCAGGTTCACTTCAGTGAGTGACCTTGATATGATTGTGTAAGTACATCATGTGCTTTAGGGTGTCCCTCTGCCCCATGAATCCACTACAATTAAATCAACTTCTTTATTATTATTTTTTTAAATCACGTCAGAGACCTTGCAGCTACTTGACTTCTTTTATTTAACAAAACATCTTAAAATGTAGCCATTTTGTATGTGAATCTACTTTGTTTTTTTTTCTATTTTTAATATTATTATTATTTTTTTTTTCAGTACTGGGGATTGAACCCAAGGTCATTCTATGTCCAAGCTACACCCCCAGTCCTATTTTTTATTCTTTATTTTGAAACAGTGTCTCACTAAGTTGTGGAGGGCCTCACTAAGTAGCTGAGACTGTTCGCGAACCCGGATCCTCTGGTCTCAGCCTCCCAGGTACTGGGATACAAGTGTGTGCCACCATGCCCTGCTATTTTTAATATTATTACATTGTAGAGATGTACTATAATTTGTTCATCCATTCATGTATTGAAGGACATCTAGGTTGTTTCCTTTTTTGGTGCCCCTGAGAGAAGCTACTGTAAATATTCATGTAGAAATTTTACATGAACATAAAGTGTAAATTCATTTGGGTGAATGCCGGGAATGGTGTGGCTGGATTGTTTCAGGAAGTAGGAAGTTACTAGCAAACTTGGCTTGGGAGTGGGAAGTAGAAAAAATGAAATTTAAAAAAATAGAGAAAGAAACCCACTTGCAGGATCCATCCTAGAGCAGGCCTGCATTTTATAAGCAATATAACATTAAGACAAGATCTGGTTTTTTAATTACTATTTGGGGCTAAACATAACTGAATTGAGAATATTTTTGTGGCTCTTTAGGTTGATCAGAAAAGCATGAGATGGAGCCGGGCGTGGTGGCGCACGCTTGTAATCCCAGCATTCAGGAGGCTGAGACTGGAGGATCTGGGTTCGCGGCCAGCCTCAGCTACCTAGTGAGGCACTCCGCAACTTAGTGAGACTCGGTTTCAAAATAAAGAATAAAAAATAGGGCTGAGGGTATATCTTGGAGGTAGAATGCCCCTGAGTTCAATCCTCAGTACTACAAAAAAATAAATAAATAAATAAATAGGGCTGGGGGTGTAGCTTGGAGGTAGAATGCCCCTGGGGTTCAATCCCCAGTAACACACACACACACACACAAAACCTAGATTCAGGAAAAACAAGCGACTGTTCTAATATCATCTAGTGAGGAAGAAATAAACTAAATAAACTAGGACTTGACTGTGCCCTTGTCACTCAAATCTGATCTTCTATAGTAACTGGGACTCTCCCACGTGACCACCACATAAAAGACTCCGGAAATGGATTCCTGGCTCACTTTTACTGCAAAGCATTTAAACTAGAATATCATGTTGTACAAAGAAGTCAGAATACCCTGCAAGCCCTGATAAGCTTTACGCGGCACATGCGTGGAAACGCTGAACGTCTGCTCCGAGCTCTGCTTTTTGTTCCCGGCAGCCCCACACTGCCCGGCAGCTGTCCCGTGGTTTTTCTCAGAAAACCACCTTGTCTTATAACTGGCAACCTGTCTGATAAAGTCAGCGACTTTTATTTACTCTTTCAACTTTGTCATATCAATAAAATAAAACTGAAATATAAAGCATCAGTGCCAGAACTGATCTGTGAACTTGAAGACAGGATATTTGCAAATAAAAGAGGAAAAAAAAAAAAAGGATAAAGAAACATTACATGATTCCTGGGACACCACCAAGAAAGCCTGTGTTTGATATTTAAGATTTGGATGGGAGAAGACAAAGACAAGGGCTCAGAACTAAACAGTCAGAGCCGGGCGTGGTGGCGCACGCTTGTAATCCCAGCATTCGGGAGGCTGAGACCGGAGGATCCGGGTTCGCGGCCAGCCTCAGCTACCTAGTGAGGCACTCCGCAACTTAGTGAGACTCGGTTTCAAAATAAAGAATAAAAAATAGGGCTGGGGGCGTAGCTCGGAGGTAGAATGCCCCTGAGTTCAATCCCCAG
>PVLC010015080.1:0-37732 GCA_004027655.1 Graphiurus murinus
CTACATTTAACTTATCTCAAAATTATCATTTGATGTTGACCTCAGAAATAAGTTTCCTCATGAATCTTTCCCTCTCTTCCATGAAGAAAGTGTACCTTTATTCTTTTGGCTTAGTAATAACCCAGAAGTATCTCATTCATTATATCTATTATAATATGTTATGATTATTTTGTGACTGTAAATTATGAATTATGACATATCATAATGAGTCATAGACACTGTTATATTTCCCTCTGCCAGAGTAAATATTTACTAAAAATTATTGACCACATGAAACAGGTAATGATAACACAAGATTGAAACTTAATTTTATGAATTTCTATACTAGATTGGTTTGGGGGAGACAGTATTTGGTCTGCAAGCCAAAGGACTAGAATTGAATATAGCTAAAAAGTTATGCTCTAACTACTTTTCTACTAGTAAGACGTTTTCTGCTAGTAAGAGTATAAAAAAAGAAAAAAAATTCCTGAACCAATTCTGTTTTCTACATTTATATTTTCATAACAGGAAGCTTTCATATAGAAATCAGTAGTATTGGTTTCTCTTTCTGAGGAAGAGTCCTAATATTATGGGTGAACTTAGAGTGCAAAATGGGAATGAACATGTTCAGTTTGACAAGTACTTGTATTTATTTTGAGATGTGTCAACCCACAGGAAACAGATTTTCAGGCTCACTTTATGCTATCTTCTGTGACACCTCGCTTTCTTAGATGAAGTCCTGCAAATTATCTAAACATCAAAGTGACCATTGCACAATTATGTACAATGTAGAGGTGAACTATTAAGGCTGGTTAGTAATTATCTGCAGACATAAGCACCATCTTCCATCATCTTCCAATGGCACTATCAGTTAATTTAGTTTTTCTCCATTCTGTTTGCCTTATTCTATTCAGAATACTATAAATATACCATAGACTGGGTACATTATACATATAAATAATTGTTGCATTTGTTCCTGAAAGCTAGAAAGCCCAAGATCAAGTCACAAGCAAATTACGTTCCTGGTGAATGTCTATTTTCTCGGTCATAGATAGCAACTTCCATCTGTGTCCTTCCATGGTGGAAGGGGCAAGAAAGCTCCCTGAAGCTTCTTTATTAAATATGATAATCACATTCTCATTACCAAATCACTTATCAACGGTCTCACCCTCTAATAGTATCATGTTGGTGAGTAGGTTTCGGCACATTAATTTGGGAGAACACATCTTTTATTAAAACTGGTATATTAGGTCATTGTTATTATTATGCCAATAGATAAAATATTTCATTGCTACTCTATAGTAAAAGTATTTAACACTTGAATAGTGCATTTAAAATTCTTTAAATTATATAATATATTTTTAAAAACTCAGATTTGGTATATATATATACATATATGTATATATATATACATACATATATATGTATATGTATGCATATATGGTTAAATATCTTGTTTAAGATTATAAAGCTAGATCATAATTGAGGCAAAAGTAGAATCCAGGCCTCTAGACCTCAAAGGGATAACATTGTGACCATAGCAACTCAACCCAAAATAGGATTTTAAGTGGGTGAATAAATTAAAAATATGATAGCTCATTTCCCCCACCAATGTTAAACAAATGTCTAAATGAGACATACCAACTGGCAACTCATGCTAGAAAAAGGAGCAAATTGTTAGAAAACTAGCTAGGAAATTGAAAACCAGAATTTCAGAACTTTTCCTCATAAAAATGGCAGCTTTTCCTATAATATTTTTTTCTCTCTTGAGAGAAAGATTTATAAACATCTTGTAACACCTATAAGTTTCTTTTTTACATGTTGTATTTCAAATTTCACTTAGCTAAAACATTCTAATTAAAACAAAAATATAACATAAAATGAATTACCCTGCCTGCATGGAGAAGCAGGGAATGAAGTTGGTCGAATCATATTATCATTCCACAATACTTTGAGGTATTGTTTTATATTTAGAGGTTGTAGCATTGAAAAACTATTTTCAAAATAAATTACAGATACAAATAAAAGGACAAACTTATTTAAATGGATTGCATAGAGTACACAAAAAGGCATTTAAAGGTCTGCATATTACAATTGCCATTCATTGACCTTAATGAAAATTCTGAGTTCTTGGCAAAAATTGTTAAATATTTTCCCTTATACCTCAGTTGGTTCAATTTTTCCTCTATCTTAGACCTGAAAGACTACTTGCTCTATTACCTAGATCAGTGCACCATTTATTTAGAAATTTTGTTGTTTTTGTTGTTACTCCAAGATATCTGTTGATCTTCTACGGGTCCTCTATTTGCTTTGCAACATCAGTGAGCAAAGATGCTTGACCAACAGGCTACTCATGCCTGGTGGGAAAGTGCAGGCAAGAATAAGCAGTTAAAATGCATAATGAGTTAGAAAACTATGTAATATGTTAAGAGTTCTATGTGCTATATATAAATAAAGGAAAATTAAGGCACATGCCAAAGAAGTGGCACAATATGGTGGTTGATTGAAATAGTCAGTGGTCAGGTTCAAAATTTCTGTTGTTTTGCTTTTTGGCACTGGAGATTGAACTCAAGGGCATTCTACCGCCAAGCTATTCCCTCAGCTGGTTTTAAAATTATTACTTTTTTTTTTTTTAATTTTGAAACAGGTTGAACTAAGTTGCAGACAGTTACCATGGTAAATTTCAATCCTAGTGAGAAGACAGGACATGAGTTAAAAATTGAAGGATTTGATAAACTAAGCTAAATAGATAGTGCTATGAGTGCACAGCTGAGAAAAAGCCCTGACTATCTCCCTTCATGATCACAGTTACTGTTTTTATTTTTAAAAAAGGAAAAGGCATTTCACATGTTAGAGAAAAGAGCTAGATTCTTTAAATAACATACCTTTAAAAGACAAGCTAATAAAAGGAATTAAAGCTAAATACACCAGCACTCTTAGCTAATTTCATTCAAACTAAGAAATTCAGTTTTCCACCAAGAATCCTTATTTTGCTTATTCAGTATCATAACCACCCATTGGGTCTCAAACAGGATATTCACATATTAGTTAAGTCTACAGATAATTAATGTTTAATATTAAATTTATAGTTATTTCTATGTTCTATAAGAATTTTTTTGGTTTTGTGTGTGTGTGTGTGTGTGTGTGTGTGTGTGTGTGTTTGTGTGTGTGTACTGAGGATTGAACGCAGAGGAATTCCACCTCCCAGCTACAGCCTTAGTCTTTTTCATTTTTTAATTTAAAAGGGTCTCGCTAAGCTGCTGAGGGTCTTGCTAAGTTGTTAAGCCTGGTATTGAACCTGAGGTCTTTCTGTCTCTGCCTCCCAAGAACCTGAATTACAGGTGTGTGCCACCATGCCCATATGGAATTTGATGATTTTGTAAATATATATAAAATATATATAAAGTAATGGTTTGATACATAAAGTATTATTTTTCTAGACTGTAGATGTACATTATCATAGATTATATCTGAAATTGGTAGCTATCACAATTAATTTATTTCTGAATGTTTACTAATTAATTATTGGTCTGTGCTACATTCATGTAAAAATGAAATAAAATTGATATTTATACAATTATATTTGCTCTAATTTGAGGGGCCATAGATGTCATTAGATGGATTACAAAACAAATTCAATGAGTGTTGATGGAATATTGATTTTGTGCCATTTTCATTCTTGGAATGATGAGGAGCATAGATAATAAATAAAATGATGCCTCCTTCAGTCCCTAATCAATTAATGAGCTTTCAGGGGAAAATAAATGAATAGAGCTGTAGAGATGATGTCTACAAAAGCAGATTAGAACTTTCCATTCTCTCACACCCTATAGCCCTCAAGCTCATGCTGGAAAAAACATGATTTTGTGATGATTGCAATGCCAAATTGCAGTCTGGCCATGTAGATAACTTCAAAATTAGCCTAGAACTTTTGTGTCTGAGTCCAATGAAGGTAAATAATCTTTGTTACTTGAAATGCATCATCAAAAATTTGTGTTATAGATTAAGATATAATTATGAAAAAATATATGCATATGTATATATATATATTTGTGCAAATATACTTGCATATATGTACAACTTTTTGGTTTATATTCAGAGAAATTAATAGGAAAGTAGTGCATATGAAAGAAGATCCATGTGTCCTATTTTTTTTCTTCATACTAGTGTGACTAATTAGATGATTAGCAAACATCTTCTCTAAGTGTCTAAGTAGATGGTGTTTCAATAACACTTTATTTACAGAAGCAGATGGTTGTCAAACTATGTCCCAAGGCTTCTAAATTAGACTATAAATAATTACTTACAGGGAGGGTCCATCTATGTCACAGTCATCTTTCTAGACATGGTCACTGCCACATCCTGAATATAGTAGAAATTCATTAAATAATTATTGAATGCATTAGTTTATATATAAAATTTAATCATTCATCTGTTGATAAACACCTGGGTCATTTCCATAATTTGCATATTTTATATTTTGCTGCTGTAAACATGGGCACATATGTATTACTGTAGTATTACAGTTTTAGTTCTTTAGGAAAGATATTGAAGAATGGTATAGCTGGGTCATATTGAGTTTTCATTCCTGATCTTTTGAGGAACCTCCAAATTCATTTTCATAATGTACTAATTTACAATCCCATCAATAGTGGAACTGGAGATTATTATGCTTTGTGAGAATAATCAACCTAAGAAAGTGAAGGGCTACATGCTTTCTCTTATTTGTGTAAGCTAGAGAGAAAAGAGGAAACCTGAGGAACTTTAAATAATGCAAACCTATATTGGTAGAGTAGTTCAAAGGGGTTAGGGGTTAGAGTTAGGGAAGGGAAGAGGGAGGGTTGAGGTAGGAAACAGTTCAAAAAATACTGTGGCAATGTGTGAATGTATTAATACCAATCTTGTTAAACTTGTGAGGAGCAGAGCTGTAGAGGGAAATATAAGAGCTATGTTTTTAACACATAGGGCATCATTGTATATAAAATTGCAATGCACCAATAAGTTATGAAAAAAAAAAAACTAAATAAAATTAAAACTACTGTGTCATTAATGGAGATAATACTGTCTATATCTTTTTTTTTTGTATAACCTAAATGGTCTCATGTTCCATGTTGAGTTTTCAGAAAAACTGAAATAATTCCAGGAAGTTCAAATTAAATAAACTCTGCAACTAAGTTAGCTCAGGGTAAAATGAAACTCAATAGTGGCTAGCTGCTTGGGTGAAAAGGAGTTGTTGTAGATAGGTGGCCTCGTCTCAAAGGTAGGAAAGTATATAGTGAACAAAGAGAATACAGAATTCCAAGTGTTAATATTCCAGGATTGGAGATTTCAGAATACATGCTTCCTTTCTCTAGTATCTATATGATTTTACAGTCATATTTATTTTTAATTTCATTAATAAAATCTAAAGATAGAGTGACTATATTAGAATAATATGACTTCACTACCATCAAATATTCATTTTAATACTTCTTAATATGCAGTATATAGCAGTTTTATCAAAATAAAAGTCAGAAAAATAAGGAAAATTACACAGTGAATGAAAATAATTTATAAATAGATATTTAAAGGTACTCTTTAAATCAGAGCTGAGTACCTTAATGAGAGTTTAGATAACTCCTTAAAGTCATCAAACACTAATATTACCTTGAGGATAGTTTATGGAGCAGTAAAATGAATCCACATTTATGGAAGCTCTGATCTCAAGAAATATTAAGCATGTGAGAAGTTTCCGGCAAATCTTTCATTTCTCTTTACCACAAAGGGAAAACAAAACAAAGCAAACAAATATAAAAAAATCAGTTTGTGCATGAATTTTTTTAATATTTGGAGAAAGACATATTGGCATTAATTTTTATTCAGAACTTTCTAAGTAAATACATTTTTAAATACACTTTACAACTTCTCTCTTGTGCTAAAGTAAATGGCCAAGAGAAATGTTAGGTCTCAAATGAGTAAAATAAATAGAAAATTAAATTCTTTTATATACATAATACAAATCAGGTAGGAAAGGAGATAGAACTGTATACAGCAGCTTTATCCATCATGTAACAAAATATGAAAGCCACTAATTAAATTAAACTTACAGAATTAAGAAAGTGCCTACTTTTTTATTAGCCTACTAGTGTGTTGAAAGTACATCCAGAGCATGAAAATTCTCCTTACTTAATTTACTAACTTATTTAACACGGATAACCCCCTCAGCTTTTCATTACTTATCCTTAACAACAGAGCATAGAGAGAGAATTAAAGAGTGATTACCACTCACTTTCTTTTTTCTCATTTCCCCTCTCCATTTTTCTCCTCACCCTCCTTTTCACCCTCCAATTTGTCCTTTTGCCTTTTTATCCTCCTTTCCCACATTTTGTCCTTTATTTCCTCCATCATCTGTCTTATTCATTACAATAATAATAGATAGTAATACACATTCAAGGTAGAATGTGGACTCTGTCTCAAGAGCTGTCTGTCCTTAAAGCAAGGAATACTCATTCAGGGGAGACTGTGAGTCATAACCAAAGGGAGAGGCAGGCACTATTCTTTACCTTATCCCACTGTCTAAATGTTTTAATTCAAAATGGAAAGGGAATACACATGGATCTATGTCCCAGGAGGATACCATCTAGGGTACTGGCTATCACATATGAGCATGTAATCTATTATGAAAGAATATTATAATAATAAAGGCTTTAAGACCATGTTTGACAATGACTATATGCAGAGAAGTTACTCAAATTTTCTTTCTTTTTAAGCACACAATACACATTAAAAATAATTAAAATTCAGAATGGCACAATAATTCTTTATATGCATAAAACTTATTGCCACATTTTATGTCTGTGCTAGGGAGCAGTAAACATTGGCCCATGGATCAGATCTGACCTACTGCCTTTTTATGCAAACAAAATGTTATTGGAACACAGCCATGAATGTTCATTTATGGTTGTGTTGCAATAACAGAGATGAATAATTGTGAGGGAGATTGTATGACCAGCGAAACTAAAATATATTCTACCTGGTCCTCTAAAGAAAAAGTTTATGGATCCCTGGTCTATTCTATATACCACCTGGCATGCCTCAAGTTTGAATTTATCACTGAATAAGCTTGAAACTATAGAACTGTATGACCTGAACAATCAGTCTCCCACTCCTGAGCTCCATAGAAAACACATCTTGCTACAAAATATGTCTCTCTAGGTAGACCTTATGCTCACATAACAAATTATCTTCAATTCCTAATAACAATGACTATTTCAATATTTCAGGGCTTTTGAAAGTCCTGACTGAAAACAGAAATGTTAAAACCCAGTCCTAATCAAAACAGCCTATAATTTTATTCCCTCATAAAATGTTCTTACTAAGATGGAACAAAAACTCTCTGACATATTATCTCTTTAGGATGCAAAATTATTTTCAGTGACTGAATATTCCATTTATTTCCCTGATTTATGTACTCAGATAAAGCACCGAAATTATAACTATTTTTTTCAAATTAAACAAATAATCAATTATTCAAAATGAGATACTTGTTTCTCTTTTGTTTGGTATATGTGAGTGCTTTACTACCAACTTGACTTCTTTGGGGAAGAAATGAGGGCTCTGAAAACTGCATTGAAAACAAGGATGAGGGGAGAGGAGCCCAAGATGGCATCTGAGTGAAACACCTCTCCTCAGGTGCTTGAATCAAATTTGCCATATAAGCAGCTTCTCGGCAGAAGAAAACAAGTGGCAAAAAAATGAAATTTGAAGTACAACTAAAGAGACCCCAGAAAGCCCGACCGCATGGCAGCAGCCCCAAGCCACAGAGCCCTGCCCACGGCGGCCTTTAAGTCTTTAGGCCAGCTGCCCAGCTACATACCCAACGACCAGGTGTGGAGTAAGCAACTCCAGAACTCCACATCCTAACCAGGCGGTGGACCCCCGCACCTTCCACAGTGACCAAAACACGGATACGACTGGCATAAACGCCCGAGGGACCACCCCAGCTCACCTCTCGCTCCAGAGCTAGAGCAGTGAACAACTGCACTGCAGAGCTTGAATCAAAACTGCTGAAAACACAGCTTCTTGGTGGAATGAAAGAAAAGCAAAGAAGCAAAAAAAAAAAATTAAAAAAAGTGAATAAACCAACAAAAACAGCTAAACAGAACCCAGGGAGAACAAAGGAGCCAGTGTGCACACACTGCAAACCAGTGGACAACATCTTGCCAGCCGCCATCTTGGCAGTTGCCAGGAGCAGCATCTATTAGCACCAAGACCTCCAACCACCTCCTGCACACCCAACGACCAGAAGTGGAGTAAGCAACTATGGAATTCCACACCCTAATCAGGCAGCATATCCCCACAGGATCAACAGTGATCAAGAACACCTGGGATACCCCAGATCACCTCTCCCACTGGAACCAGAACAGCAGGGTTCTGTAAGTTAAATTGCACCCATGGGGTGTGGGGGATCCTATACAAAGTGCAAACTCTGTCACCTGCCCTTCAAACGATTGTATAGAGCAGAAGTGCAGGAGGGTCCCAGTGCACACAGGGCATAAGGAACTCCCAGGCACTCTGGAAAATGTCTAGCATATAGATTGCACTCCTACCACCAGCAAAGGCAGAGAGAGAGACGCATACAGGCCCTGTGGAGAATGCAGAGACACAAGCTTGCAGCAGGAGAGGCATCAGCAGGACCACCTGCCTGCACTGATAGAGCAAATAAGAATACCAGAGACACACTTGAAAATTTAAGCTCTGTACTTACAAACTAGCAGGGTTTTTGCATTCTTGTTGTTGCTGCTGTTTTTTGGTTTTGGGGGGTTTTTTGTGTTATGTTTTATTTGTTTTTACTCTGTTTTCATTTTGTATTGCCTTGATTTATTTGTTTGTTTGGATGATTGGTTGCTTTGTTATTTATTTATTTTTTTGCTTAGTTTTTTGAATCTCCTCCTTATCCCTTTAAAAGCTTCCTTCCCTCTCTCCCATCTATATTCTTCTCCTCAACACTTTTTCTTTTCTCCTTTCTTTTTCCTTTTTTCCCTATCTCATATCAAAACCATCTCATACTACCACACTTAAAACTCTACTTTGACTACCAGAATCCCACGACATATCTACCATCTCTAATCTTTACAATATATCACCTCAACACACTCAACCTCTTATTCCACTGGACCATACATTCTACTTTACCCTATTCTTACATTCATCACTGTGACTTCTCACCCAACCTTTACCACTGAACACAACCTGTTCTTGTATATACCAGCAGACACCTCTAAACCCTGCTGCAGAGATTGGATGAGAAAACTTGCATGAGCAGCAAAGATATAAATTTAAGACCAGGGAAACCATGGGAAGGACAAATACCAAAAAAACAATGAGACACGACAACCCCTCAATAACAGATCTCACCAACCCAGAATGGCAGAGATTTCCAGAAGAACAATTCAAATCCTTAATACTAGAAACAATACAGGATTTTAGGAAGGAATGTAGGGAGAGTTGGAAAGAAATAAAAGAACAAATAAACAAAGAATCTAACAACCTGAAAAGGAACCAAAAGATACAATAACTGAAGTGAAGGCATCAATACAAACTGTAAACAGTAGATTAGACCACATGGAAAATAGAATATACTCTTAGAAGATGACCATTCCAAGAATGAATCCATAGTACATAATTTAGAAAAAAAAATTTGACAGTATGAATCTGACATCGATGAGATCTGGGCCCATTTTTAAAGAGCTTACCTAAGAATAATAGGCATAGAAGAGAGATTAGAAGTTGAAACTAATGGAATAAACAATCTCTTCAAAGAAATAATAACAGAGAATTTTCCAAACATAGAAAGAGAAGTCAACACACAGGTCCAGGAAACATACAGAACTCCCTCAAGACAAGACCAAAGAAGAGGTTCACCACGCCACATAATAATCAAGTTGACTAATGTAGAGGCTAAGGAGAGAATTCTAAAGGCAGCAAAAATAAAAGGCCAAGTGACATTCAGAAGCAAACCAATTAGAATCACTCCAGACCTCCCAAATCAAGTCATGAAAGCAAGGAGGGGCTGGAGTAACATATTCCAAACTCTGAAAGAAAATAACTTGCAGCCAAGATTCCCATACCCAGCCAAACTCTCTCTCAAAATTGATGGGGATATAAAAATCTTCCATGACAAACAGAAACTGAAAGAATTTATGTCTTCCAAACCAGCACTAGAAAAAATACTCAAAGAGAGATTAACTACAAAGAAGAACTAAGAAGTAAACATCAGAACCAGAGAAACAGTAATTTCCAGGAGGCAAACAACTAAGCAAAGAAGAATAAACACCACCAAAAACACAAGTCAAAACTCAAAATGTTAGGAATTAAAAATCATCTCTCAATAATCACAGTGACTATAAATGGTCTCAATTCCCCAATAAAAAGGCACAAGGTGGGGAAATGATCAAAACCCAGAATCCATCTATATGCTGCCTGCAAGAAACACCTTACAAGCAAAGACTCCCACAAATTAAAGTTTAAGGGCTGGAGTAAGGAAACATGTCAAAGAAACTGGAAGACAAGCAGGAGTAGCAAACATTATATCAGATAAATTAGACTTCAAGCCTAAGCTTTCTAAAGAGAAAAAGCAGGGCATTTTTTACTAGTGAAAGGAACAATCCAGAAAGAGGAAATAACAATTATCAACATCTATGCCCCAAACACAGGTGCAGCCACTTTCATAAAACAAACTCTGTATGATATAAAGACACACATAGATCCCAATACACTAATACTAGGAGACTTCAATACTCCTCTTATATCTCTAGATCATTCCTCTAAACAAAAGGTCAGTAGAGACGCCTCAGACCTAAAGGACACCATAAACCAAATGGACCTGTTAGACACATATAGACTTCCACCCAACTACAGCTGAATTCACATTTTTCTTAGCTGCACATGGAACCTTCTCCAAAATAGACCACATTCTGGGCCACAAAGCAAGCACTAGCAAATTAAAAAATGCAACATAATTCCCTGCCATCTTTTCAGACCACAATGGAGTGAAACTAGAAATCAACTCTAAGAAGTCCCAGAATAATCATGTAAACATATGGAGACTGAACACCACATTGCTGAATGAGGATTGGGTCATAGAATAAGTAAGGGAAAAAATTAAAAAATTCCTAGAAACCAATGAAAACAGAGATACAACATATGAAAACCTCTGGGACACTTTGAAGGCAGTACTAAGAGGGAAATTTATAGCACTGAGTGCCCAAATAAAAAGAACAGAAAATCACCAAATAAATAACCTAATGATGCAGCTCAAAGACCTTATAAACAAGAACAGTCCAACCCCAAAGCCAGTAGAATACAGAAAATCATGAAAATCAGAGCAGAAATTAATAAAGTACAGAATTAAAAATCAATACAGAAAAGCAACAAAACCAAAAGCTGGTTTCTTGAAAAAATAAACAAGATAGATAAACCATTGGTCAACCTAACCAAAAGAAAGAAAAGAATCAACCCAAATTACCAAAATAAGAGATAAAAAACGTTATATTACAACCAACAGTATGGAAATACAGAGGATCATCAGAAACTATTTTGAAAAATTATTCTGCGACAAAATGGAAAATCTAAAAGAAATTTACAAATTTCTAGATACATATAATCTCCTTAAATTGAGTCAAGAAGATGTAGAAAATGTAAACCTACCAATAGCAATCAAGGAAATAGAAACATCAATAAAAGAGTCTATGATCAAACAAAAGCCCAGGCCAGATGGTTTTCCAAGTGAATTTTATAAAACATTTACTGAAGAGCTAATCCCAATACTTCTCAAACAATTCCATGAAACATAAAGAAACAGGACCCTCCCAAAAACATTCTATGAAGCCAACATCACATGAATACCAAAGCCAAATAAAGACAGCTCAAGAAATGAAAAGTATAGACCTATATCATTGATGAACTGAGATGCAAAACTGCTAAACAAAATACTAGCAATTCACATTCAAAACCACATCAGGAAAATTATACACCATGACCAAATCAGGTTCATCCCAGGGATGCAAGGCTGGTTCAACATATGGAAAACAATCCATGTAATTCACCACATAGAATCAAAGACAAAAATTACATGATCATCTCAATTGATGCTGAAAAAGCATTTAACAAGATCCAACACCCATTCATGCTAAAGGCACTGTAGAGAATCAGAATAGAAGGAACATACCTCAATATCATAGAAGTAATACACAATAGGCCTACAACCAACATCATATTAAAAGGAGAAAAACTGCAAGAGTCCCCCCTAAAAACATGAACAAGACAAGGATGTCCATTATCACCTCCTCTTTTCAATATGCTACTTGAGACTCTAGCCAGAGTAATAAGGCAAGAGAAGGAAATCAAAGGAGTAAAAATAGGGAAAGAAAAACTAAATCTATCCCTTTTTGAAGATGACATGATACTATACTTAGAGGACCCAACAAAGTCAACCAAAAACCTTATAGAATTGATCAACAAATTCATCAAAGTGTCTGGATACAAAATCAATCTTAAAAACTCAGAAGCTTTTCTATATGCCAACCATAAATCCACCGAAAAAGAAATTCAGAAAACAATTCCACTCACAATAGCACTCCAAAAAATAAAATACTTAGGGATAAACCTAACCAAAGAGGTAAAAGACCTCTATAAGGAAAACTATAAAAAGTTGAAAAGGGAAATTGATGAAGACCTTAGAAGATGGAAAGATCATCCATGTTCTTGGATACACAGAAAATATATCATCAAAATGGCCATGCTCCCAAAAATGATCTACAGATTCAATGCAATACCCACTAAATTACCAAAGCCATGCCTCACAGACATAGAAATATCAGTCCTTAAATTCATTTGGAACAACAAAAAGCCCAGGATAGCCAAAGTAGTTCTTAGCAACAAGAATCATGCAGGAGGCATCACAGTACCTGACTTCAAACTCTACTACAAAGCCACAGTAATAAAAACAGCATGGTCAGCTAGGCGTGGTGGCACACGCTTGTAATCCCAGCATTTGGGAGGCTGAGACTGGAGGATCCAGGTTAGAGGGCAGTCTCAGCTACCTATTGAGGCACTCCGCAACTTAGTGAGACTCAGTTTCAAAATAAAGAATAAAAAATAGGGCTGGGGGTGTAGCTCAGAGGTAGAATGCCCCTGAGTTCAATCCCCAGTACCACAAATAAATAATTAAATAAATAAAAACAGCATGGTATTGGCACAAAAACAGACACATAGACCAATGGAGCAGAAAAGAAGTCTCAGAAACAGACCCACGAGCTTACAGTCAATTGATTTTTGACAAAGGAGCCAAAAATATACACTGGAAAAAAGATAGCCTCTTTAACAAATTGTGTTAGCAAACCTGACTAACCATATGCAGGAAAATGAAAATAAACCCCACTTTCTCACCCTGTACAAGAGTCAATTCAAGGTAGATAAAAGACCTGGAAGTCAGGGCAGAGACCTTGCAGTTACTTGAAGAAGACATAGGCCCAACACTTCAACACATAGGCACAGGTAAAAATTTTCTCAAGAAGACCCCAAAAGAACAAGCAACTCAAAGGAAGATCAATACATGTGATTGTGTTAAACTGAAGAGCTTCTGTGCAGCAAAGGAAACTATCAAGAACCTCAACCGAGAGCCCACAGATTGGGAGAAAATATTTGCCAGCTACTTTTCTGATAGAGGTTTAATATCTAGGATATACAGAGAACTCAGGAAATGCACAGCTAAGAAAAAAAAAATAACCCACTCAAAAAAATGGGCAAAGGAACTAAATAGACACCTCACAAAAGAAGAAATACAAATGGCCAATAAATATATGAGGAAATGTTCAACATCATTATCAATCAGAGAGATGCAAATCAAAACTACCTTGAGATTTCACCTAACTCCAATCAAAATGGCAATCATCAAGAACACAAACAACAACAACTGCTGGTGAGGGTGTGGAGAAGTGGGAACCCTAATACATTGTTGGTGGGATTGCAAATTAATGCAACCACTTTGGAAAACAGTATGGAGGATCCTCAAACAAATGAGAATGAACCTACCATATGATCCAGCAATACCACTTCTGGGTATCTATCTAAAAGAATAGAAACCAAACTATCAGACCGACACATATGTATCTATGTTTATACCTGCACAATTCACAATTGCCAAACTATGGAGACAGCCAAGATGTTCATCGACAGATAAATGGATTACAAAACTATGAGTTATGTACACAATGGAATTTTACTTAGCCATAAAGAAGAACAAAATCATGTTCTTTGCAGGGAAATTGATGCAACTGGAAAACATTATGTTAAGTGATAATAATGCCATCTGTAACTTAGTGAGACCTTGTTTTGAAATAAAGTAGCACCCAAAAAAGTGATTATTCAGGTTCATGTAACATTTTTTCACTACTTACAATGTACAAGGAATTTTATCTACTTATTTACATTAATATCCAAAAGTTTTTAAAGTTGATATTATCCCATCTTATAGTCATGATGATGGAATCAGAGACAGTAGGTTTCTTAGGCCCATACAATATTATAGCCAGATTTCAAACTTAAACCCTGTAAGTCTGTGAGTTTGTCATTTCTCTGTCCAATTTCAGACCACAGCATGGTTTAAATATTTCCTAGGTAAGAATGATGTAGATTTTTTTTCAAACTATGATTTGTTTTAGTAAAGATAGTTGTAACATAATTGTCCAGGCTCTACTTAAAATATTTTTGTTTTATCAATTTTCATAATACTCAATATCTTATTCTTTAGTGAACCTCTAAGGTCCTTTGGACTAATTTCACTTGACTTCACTCTACCTCCACCAAAAGGGGTAAAATGGCACATAATAGAGGTAAAACAGCCTTTGCTCAGGTATGGGAAGAACAAAAAAAAAGTAGCATTACAAAATATAAAAATAATATATTATTTTACATGTAAAATCTGATTATTAATAATTAATAATCCTGGTTTAGTTTATTATAAAATTATATTTTTTATCTTTTAATAAGGCCAGATAAATTTTATTTGCCTAAAAATACAACTAGGCTCTTAGGAACAAATGATCAATTATACAATTTTTTTGGTCAATAATGTGGAACTACAATTTCAGACAGAAAGAAAGTACCATGTGAGGACCTCTACAGTTACCCTGTATTGTCCCTATTGACATTTCTAGTTGGAATTTGGGGGCACAAAGTACAAAAAAAATCAGCTGATGTACTTCCATAGAAAGAGACTAAGTTTTGATGAAAAAACCTTGAGGAATAGGAGATAGGATGCAACTGGAAAATATTATGTTAAGTGAGATTAGTCAGTCACAAAGAGTGAAAAAGCATATGTTCTCCCTAATATGTGGATGTTAGGGAGAAGATGGGGCATAAGAGGGACTCCAGATGAAAAAGGAGAGACCCTCGATAAGCCAAAGAAGTTGATTTAGCTGAAGGGGATGGACAGAGGGCAGGGGAACACCTAATGCACATGATGTACTTTCAGAAATATATCAAAGTTAATCAGTAAACTGAATTTGAGAAGGAGGGAGGGCGAAGGAGTGGGGTGGGAATAGGGGGAGGGATTAAATAAGAAATGTGTGCATATATGCCTTTATCAGCTTGTACCTAACAAGGATGTATGATTACAATGTACCAATTAATATAAGAAATAAGAAATAATAAAAAAAAAGAAAAGTAAGTACATTCCCAAATCTGAGAAATCTTCTTGTAACTTTTGGCTGACTCCAAAATAAACCACAACATGATCAAAGTGACTTAATATTTGTCACTCAAAAAATGTAATAGATTTCAAAGTCAGAGAATATAATTCAGTCAACTAAAATCTTAATATAAAAATGATGTAAAATACTAAGTAAAAATAGCCCAAAATAAAAAGAAGTAATATACAATTGAAAGAGATCTGGAGAATATTTCAATGTTGAGTTTATCTGAGGTTATTAAAAGAATTATAATTAATATAGTAGAAAAACAATGGGAAAAGTTAGATAAATTCACCACAGATTGATGTCCATCAACAGAAGTGTGGATTACAATATTATGTAATATACAATTCTACTCAGTAATAAAGAAGAGCAAAATGATGTCACTTGCAGGAAAATGTATGGACCTGAAGAACATTATGTTAAGTAATATTAGCCAGTCACATAAAGTATGTGGAAGCTAGGGAGTAATTGGGATATAAGAGGAACTTTAGATAATGGAGGAGAAACTCCAGTGGAGCCGGGGAGTTGGTCTTGGGGAGGATGGGAGGCAGAGAGGGAGAATTAATGAAGGAAATAATTCTGTTGATATGTTGATATGTGAGAATACCAATGTCAAAATCAATATCTTGTATGAAGAATAAGGAAGTAGGGAGGAAGCCTGTGTGAAATTACCAAGTGCTGTGTGCATGTATGTCACTATAACTATGAATTACATTATGACGTGAGACTACAATGCAACAATAAAAGTGTAAAAATGAATAAAACAGCAATTGGAAGTTAAATTAATTAAAATAGTATAATTAAGATTTAAAATAGGTGGTTGCACTAATTTATTATCCCACCAACAGTATAATAGAGTTCCTATTTTCCCACATTCACATCAACATTCATTATTGTTCATATTATTGATAATTGTTACTCTTAACTGGAGTTAGATGGAATCTAAGTGTAGTTTTAATTTATATTTCCCTGATTAACAATGATATTGAACTTTTTTATATATTTGTTGGTCATTCATATTTTTTCTTTTGAGACCTATCTATTCAGTTCAATGCCCATTTTTATTCTGTTATTTATTTTTTGTGTTAAGTTGTAATTTCTTTTTATCATCTCTGAATGACTTTAGAGTCTGCTTCTAATCTGCATTCACCTCTATCTTGGAACTGTGCATTCTATCTCCCAAATACCTGTATTTCTGGAAATTTCATGAAGATTTCTCTGAATGACTTTGAGAAATTTCGGTTATATACTCACTAAGCAGCTGATGTTCTTATTTATTAGTTAATAAAATTATTGTGTGTATAAACCACATTTTCTTTTCAAAGTCATCTGTTGGCTGACATGTAGGTTGGTTCCATAATTTGGCTACTGTGAATTGTGATGCAAATAAACATAGTTATGCAAGTATCACTATAATACTCTAACTTCGTTCTTTTAGAAAAATACCAAGGAGTTTTCCAGTTCCATCCATTTCCCTGCAAATGACATGATTTTGTTCTTCTTTATGACTGAGTAAAATTCCATTGTGTACATATCCCATAGTTTTGCAATCCATTCATCTGTTGATGGATATCTTGTCTGGTTCCATACTTTGGCAATTGTGAATTATGCAACTATAAACATAGATGCACATGCATTAGTCTCATAGTTTAGTTCCCATTCTTTTGGATAGATACCCAGAAGTAGTACTGATGGATCATATGGTAGGTTCATTCCATTTGTCTGAGTATCCTCCATACTGTTTTTCAAAGTGGCTGCACTAAATCTGCAAACCCACCAACAATCTATTAGTTTTCCCACTTCTCCACACCCTCACCAGCATTTGTTGTTGTTTGTGTTTTTATGATTGCCATTCTAATTGGGATTAAGTGAAATCTCAAGGCAGTTTTAATTTGCATCTCTCTGATTGTTAATGATGTTGAAAATTTACTCACTCATTTATTGGCCATTTGTATTTCTTCTTTTGTGAAGCATCTATTTATTATTTATTATTTTGATTGTGTTAGTTGTTTTCTTAGGTGTGAGTTTCCTGAGTTCTCTGTATATTCTAGATATTAGTTCTCTATCAGAAGAGTAGCTGGCAAAATTTTTCTCCCACTCTGTAGGCTCTGTGTTGAGGTTCTTGATAGTTTCCTTTGCTGCACAGAAGCTTTTCAGTTTAATGCAATCCCATGTATTGATCTTCCTTTGAGTTGCTTGTGCTTTTGAGGTCTTGTTGAGAAAGTTTTTACCTGTGCCTATGTGTTGAAGTGTTGGGTCTATGTCCTCTTCAAGTACCTGCCATGTCTCTGGCCTGACTTCCAGGTCTTTGATCCATCTTGAATTGACTCTGTGCAGGGTGAAATAGTGGGGTTTATTTCCATTTCTCTGCATATGATTATCCAGTTTTGCCAACACCATTTGTTAAACAGGCTGTCTTTTTTCCAGTGTATGTTTTTGGCTCCTTTGTCAAAAATCAATTAACTGTAAGTGTGTAGGTTTGTTTCTGAATCTTCTATTCTGCTCCATTGTTCAATGTGTTTGTTTTTGTGCCAATACCATGCTATTTTTATTACTGTGGCTTTGTAGTAGAGTTTGAAGTCAGGCATTGTGATGCCTCCTGCATAGTTCTTTTGCTAAGAACTACTTTAGCTATTCTGGGCTTTTTTGTTGTTCCAAATGAATTTAAGGACTGATTTTTCTAGGTCTATGAGGAGTGACCTTGGTAATTTATTGAGTATTGCATTGAATCTGTAGATCACTTTTGAGAGAAAGGCCATTTTGATGATATTTATTCTGCCTATCCAAGAGCATGGGAGATCATTCCATCTTCTAAGGTATTCATTGATTTCTGGAAAACATTATGATAAATGAGATTAGTCAGTCACAAAAAGTAAAAAGTCACATGCTCTCCCTAATATGCTGAAGCTAGGGAGACAGCAGAACATAAGAGGGTCTCCAGACTAAGAAGGAGAAAGCTTAGATGAGCAAAGAAAGTGACTTAACTGAAGGTGATGGGGGTCACCCTGATGTACATGATGCACATGATGTACTTTCACAGACATATCAAAGTCAATCACTAAACTGAACTTGAGAAGGAGGGAGGGTGGGGGAGTAAGGCAGGAATTGGGGAATGTTTAATGAGAAATGTGTGCATGTATGCCTTTACCAGCTTGTGCCTAACAAAGATGTATGATTACAATGAACCAATAAAAAAGTTAAAAGAATAATAAAAAACCTAATCAAATTAATAATACTATTTAGATGCATTTTTAAAATATGTTTGAGAATTCTATAATTGATTAACCTTTATTCTGCTTGGTTTTAAATATCTGAATACTAAATATTTGCATAACCAATTTCTTCATTTTCTCTAATTAGTTTTAAAAATGTAATTTGTTATTGGCACATTTTATAGGATTAGTTCATTAAAAAGCACTTCAACTAAAACTAATATTATATTAATACTAAAAATGTAATAGAAATTTTACTTATTTTTAATAAACTCACTGCTTTACAAATCAAAATGATGAGGCAAAATATTTCCCTATATAAGATCTGGTTTTATGTCAAACTTTGCGTGGCATGTAACATTTTATATTAATTCAATAAATTTGATTTGCATTTATTAAATTTATTGATGGAGTGCTTTAATGTCAGGAAAAAGTAATGTCAGCAAATAGCAAATAAACTTTCTGATTTACTAGTACATAGACTTCTAATATTTTACATACACTGATGAAAATATTTAATTGGTAACATGTTTGATGGTTTTCTTTTTAAATATAAATATTTTGTGAAATTAAATTATTTTTAATATCAAGGCACTGGATTTTAAATAAAAGAGAAATAAACAGATAATAAAACTATAAATAGAGAAAAAAAGAAAAATACCACGGAGTGATATAGTTGTGTCCATTCATGGTGGTTCCATTTCTTGTCTTTTGATAAACTTTCACACTGATTTCTGTAGTGGTTTTAGTAATTTAGAATTTCACCAAAAAATATATAATAGTTTATAATACCCACATCCTCGCCAACACTCATTATTGTTTGCCTTCTTGATGATTACCATTCTAATTGAAGTAACATGCAATTGCAGTGTAGTTTTATTTTGCAGTACCCTGATTGCTAATGATTCTGTTTATTTTAATATATATATTTATATGCATTGGTAATTTGTATCTCTTCTTTTGAGATATGTGTATTAAATTCAGTTGTCCATTTTTAGTTATTTTTTAAAATTTTTTTGGTACTGGGCATTGAACCCTAGGGGCATTCCACTTCCAAACTATACCTGCAGTCTTGTCTTGTCTTATTTTTTTAATTTTGAAACAGGATCTCATAATTTTCTGAAATCTCATTATGTTACTGAAACTGAACTTGAACCTGTAATCCTCATGTCTTAGCCTCCCAAGTACTAGAATTAAGGCGTGAGCCACCATGCCCTGCCAATTGTCTATATTTTTACATTAAGTTATTTATGTATTTCATTTATTAGTACTCTGTCAGATTTTCCAGGTATACTACTCCCTCATATAGTTCCAAAAAATATAAATCCAGAATACTGTTGTGATACAAGTATATTTATGCTCATAGCAGCATGATTCACAATAGCAAAATTATGGAAGCAACTTAGGTGTTCTTCGATAGATGAATGGATAAAAAAAAAATGTAGAGGACATCCACAGTGGAATTTTACTCAGCCATAAAGAAGAACAAAATATGTCATTTGCAGGAAATTGAATAGAACTAGAGAATGTAATGAAATAAGTCACTCTCATAATGTTAAGAGTTGTATGTTTTCTCTCATATGTATAACCTAGGGAGAAAATAGGAAAAAAAGAAATTCAGATAAATAAAAAAGACACTAGTACAATAGTATAAGAGCAATGGAGCAAGGAGTTGAGGAGGAGAAAAAGGAGAATTGATGAAGGAAACAGTTCAAATAATGCTATGTCCTTTTATGAAATTATCATTACCAATCTCAGTACCATGTATGGGGTCAGATTGGGGTGGGATCTGGAGGAAAGGATAGTAAGTACTATATGCATGTGTGTTTGCATCACTTTGACTCTCACTGATGTATGATTACAATGCACCAATAAATTCTAAAACTAATTAATAAGTATGTTTGATAGGCAACTAACCAAGTTAAAAAAAATAAACACATTAGACTCCAGTCAACATAAATGGTAGGAAATAATGCTGGAGAAATGAATTAGAAACTCGGCATGGATTTTTGCTGTGATTCAGAAAGGCAAGTTTACTAAAAATTATGAGATCTGTAGTTAGAAGGTACTGTTATAACTTGTAAGTTGTTTAAATATAAACAAACTATATTGTGCAAAAAAGAAGTATAGTCAGTTGGAGACATCAGAGTGTAATATTTGAGATATTTTAATTATAGATAATGTATAAAGTGGTAGAAATGTGATATCACAGGAGTTAAACTTTAACTCAAGAGAATGAGAAGTAAAGAAAGTTGAAGTAGTTCATAGAAAGTTATGTGTCAGAGCTACCAGGGTAGCAGAAAAGTCTTTTAAAGAAGATACATTTGTCAGATGTAATTTAAAATGTGGGAATGTGAATAATGATGGGAAGAATAGAGTTTTCTCTAGTATTGAGCAAAGGATCATTTATTGATGCCAAGGCTGAAAATGAGAATGTTATGTTAAATTGGCTAACAATAGTAAATGATAAGCTCAGTTTTGGACAGGATAAATTTAAAATGTCAGTGGAAAAAATCCAGTAACTTAAGAGTTTTGCCTTATCTTAAAGATTTTGTAGTAGATATGGTCTTAAGTTGAAAGTTTGAGCTAGAAGACTAAATTAAATATTTGAGGTAAAACATAGACCATGAGAAAAGATAAAGACAATTTCTTTGAGAATGTTACAAAATTGAACTGGAAATAAGTCAGCACAGAAGAAAAAAATGGAAACTTAGATGAATAAGAGGAGAATTTGGTAGTACAGAAATGGGGCAACATTTGAATTTGGAAAGTGAGAAAAATATTCATTTCTGATCATATTTGAAGGTGGAGAAATACAAGTTAAATATAATGTAAAAGAAAAGATTTAAAGAAGCAGAAAAGTAAAAAATAGGAAAAAAGTTTTCATATTGGAGTGGGCAAATATTGACAAAAAAAGAAAGGAGAGGTTAAATACCCCCAAATATAACATTTTATCTCTAGAGAAAAATTTACATTGGTTTCCTTCAATCAGCTGTCTAAAGTTGGTGTATATGTTATCTACTGAGAGTGAAAATGGTTAGCCAGGAACAAGAGGAGCCAGGAGCTGTTTTGCAGTGCATCTTTGGTTAATTTAGGAAAGAAGCAAAGAATGAAAAAATAATTACTAAATTCCAATGAAAACCTCTTGTCTGAATAAATAGTTTTGAAATTGAGCACTAAAATATAAGTGCTGATTTTTGGTGTGATATATATGAGTACTACTATACATAAAGTGAAAAGCAGTGTGAATTTACCAGAAAAAGACCATTGTTCAAATCCAGGCTATGTATTTTCTCTCCCAAAACATAAATTACTTCATGCCAATGTGCAATGTTGTTTAATTTCTACTTATAATTATTAAACACCTGTAAATTATTTTACATTATAGTGATAATTTATTGTTGATAAGATATTGATAATTTAAAGAATAATGTTCTATAAGTATTTAAAAAGGACATATAAATAAGTACAAAAAGAATCCAGGCATGGTGGTGCACATCTGTAATCCCAATACTTGGGAGGCTGAGACAGGAGGATTACAAGTTCAAGGCTAGCCTTCAGCAACTTAGCAAGATCCTCAGCAGTTTGGTAAGACCCTGTCCCTTTTTAAAACAATAAAATATAAATAGATCAATAAATTAAAAGGCCTGGGGCTATATCTCAGAGGCAGAATACCACAGGGTTCAAACTCTAGCACCAAAAGTAAATGAATGAAATACAAGAGGAGCAAATCAAGAAATAAAATGAAGAGAAAAACTTCAGACAGATACAAACATAAAGCAGCCTTTAGAAAGAAAAATATCAGGGATTTATTAGTTGCATTGTAACTAGGTTTCCAATAAAACATTTTTCATTTCAGGCATGATTTCATAGCTTTTGATACAGCTCTATCACAAAACAATTTTCTTTAAATTATTTTAAAAAGACAATCATAATGTTTGTGAACATACTGGAATTGGGTTTTCTTGTTCTTAAAAATAACATTATCTTTCAATTAAAATAAAAAAGCAAAGTTTGATGATACAAAAATGTAACAATGAACTAAAAGATGCTTTTAAATGTAATATGTTTGTTATTGTTTGCTATATTTTTGTCATGTAAAAATGTGTCCCTAAATATGTATATATATATATATGAATAAAATGCATATATATTTACAATTAAGTAACATTAAACCCATGAGCTGAAGCCATTTTATGGAATCCCCACAGAGATACTTTTGAGCAATGTGTCATGTAGTGATGAGAACAATCAATTCTCAATTTACATAATATTGTAATGTTTGCAAACTGAGATGAACCATCTTAAAAAGTCTATAAAATAGCATTTTGTGATGGGAAATCTAAAACAACAACAAGGATTCAGTTATAAACCATGCATTCGTTAGTAATGAAGTAAGTAACTATGAAAGAGGTGGGGCTGTAGGTTGCTTGGCTTATATTTGAGCTTGTGTTTATATAACTGAAAACTATATTTTAAATGAGGAATAAACAAATCAAAATAGGTGATAATATAGCAGTACGAAAATATTAAGTAGACAATAAAAGTAAACACTATATGATCAGTTTTACGTATTTGGCTTTTAGATATTTTGAGAAATTTTTAAATTTCAATGTACCTCTTTAAAAATACTTTTATTGGTACATTGTTGTTATATATCATAGTGAAATTGTTAGTGAAACCTTTGTATATGAGTATAACTTAATATGAATTATCAATTTTTCCTTTCCCCCTTCATACCTCCTGATCTCTATCCCCTTCCACTATCCCACTGGTTATTCTCCTTGATTACCTAATGTCTCTTGTTTTCTATTTCCTCTTTAGCTTTCCTATATAAGAGAAGACATTCGATCCTTGAATTTCTGAGACTGGCCAATACTACTTAGCATAATACTTTGTTTTAACTCATATTTTGGGAGGTCTTGTCCTAGAATACAGTAATTCACGCTTATAAATGGGGGATGAAATCTAAGACACCCCAGTGTATACCTGAAACCATGGATGATATCAAACCATATATATGATATGGTTTTAAGTATACATATATGCTTATGATTAATTGTAATTTATAAATTAAGCATAGTTAGGAAATTAATAATATTAGCTAATAAGAAAGTGTTACAATTATTCATTATGTGGATATAGTCTTTGTCTCTCTTGCACAAGCAAAAAGTATCTTATTATAGTATTACCTTTTCAATTAAAAGAAGCATCCTAAGACTTCTCTTTTGTATATCAAAAAATTCCAGCCTTACTACTGTTACACTTTGGAACATTGATTAAGCAAAATAGGGTCAATTGAACTTGAGCCCTGCAATATCTAGATACTCATCTACTAAATCACGGCAGGCAGGTGATTTTTTTCAGCATAAATACTCTGTACAAAGTGGATTCACACCCTTGGGATAACAGGGTGAGACTTGTGTGATATTTTATCACACTACTCAGAATTGTGCATCATTTTAAACTTACGCATTTTTATCTCTGGAATATTTTTGGTAACATTTTCAAACTACTTTTGACTATGTGTAACTGAAAGCAAGGAACATGAAATTGTGAATAAGACAGGGCTATTGTAACTCCCTATCTTGTTTAAGAACTTGACTATTGGCTTAATCATAATTATTGTCTGAATTTTAATTTCTGAGTTCACAGGAGAGTTGTGCTTCATACTTATTCAGATTTGTTAGACATGAATTTCTTCTTCAAAGTATTGTCTCATATATTTTAATGTTTTCTAAACATTAATTCCTTGAAATACATTTATGAAAATTGTTCTTAATATGACTAATTTAATATTTAGATTGTAGAAGACTGAGATTTAAGTTATGCTCATAAGGAATGTAAAAACCAAATATTTAGGTTGTGGCAGACTTAAGTCATTCTCATAAGGAATCTACTAAAAAACCTAAACAGACTAATAACTTTCAATTGGGTTGAAGCAATAATGAAAAATCTTCAACAAAGAAAAGCTCAAGACCAGATGGATTTACAGCTCAATTCTACTAGCCTTTTAAAGAAGAGCTAATGTTAATTCTCAAATTAATACAGAAAACAGAAGGGGGGGCACTTCCAAGCTCATTCTACAAAACCAGTACAACCTTGATACAAATCCAGATAAGGACACTTCAAGGAAAGAAAACTATAGACCATTGTTCTTCATAAGAATAGATGAAGAATCATTAATAAAATATTAGCAAATAATATTCAATAGCATATTAAGTAGATTGTACATCATGATCAAGTTTGTCCTATTCCAGAGATTCAAGAATGTTTTGATACATGCAAATCAATGAACATAAAACATTACTTAAAATCAAGAACAAAAATCAAATAATCATCTAAAAAGATGCATAGAAAACCTTTGACAAAACTTAATGCCGATTTATGATAAAAACCTTGAAGAAACTAGGGATATAAGGAATTCGTCTTACATTGTAAGAGCTATATATGGCAAACTCAATTTATTACCACTTTCCAATACTCTGATATGCCTTACCTTGTCAAGATAAACATGGACAGTTAGAAATTAATTGCAGAGGTAAATGTTTTATTCAATAACTACTGACTTTATTGGAAATATCTGAGCTCCTTTCTAATTTGTGATTTTTGCACAGATGACTTGGAGAATTTAAAGGGAGAATGAGAAAAGGGTCATGCAAGGATTTAGTAGACTTACAGAAGTGAACAAGTGCAAGTGGTTGTTGGTCAGTACAAGTGTGATTAGCTTGCTGCCACTATCAACTTGCAGTTATCTAAGATGAGCTCCTATCTTCCTACAGAGACTGGGGAACATGTGTTCAGTCATTCTTAAAGATTACTTCACCACAGACAGAGTGGGTTCTTGGGCTCTCTCCCAGAAGAATAAGGCAAATGCACACGTATATTGGGAACAAAACTCTTTACTGGACGCTTCTGTTCAAGTCACAAGGGATACAATGCTGATTAAGAGTGTCAGCCTGGCCCAAACAAAGGACACAGACATATAGCTTTTATGTACTCTACAGGGTAGGCAGGGATCCAGCTTCAATGTCATCATGTGCAGAGGTGGATTTTCAGATGTGCCCATGCTTTTCATCATATTTCTTCATGCAAGACATGTCTCATTACTTTCTAATCTCTACCTTTGGTGGTTTTACTGTGCTAATAAAGTAAAAGTAACTACAGATTACTTCAGTAATTATTATATGTGTATGTATATTATTTGCCCTCCACTACCTGGAGTTGCCCTTTTCATCTGGGAAAGTCCTCCATGTTATTTTCAGAATAGGGCAGACAATTGTCCTGTCTCAGTGGTTTTGATTTTAGAAACCTTGTTTGGTCTGGTTCTGGTTTATGCTGACCTCATAGCTTCAGGAGGCAGAGCTGATTGTTTAACCTCCCATCTTCTGGCATGTTGTCTTAATTCCATAGCTTTGAGGATTAGTCCACTAATTTTCTGGTATGTATGTTAACCCCCATAAATCAAAGTTATATTGCCCATCTCATTTCCCCCTGAGAGGCCACAGACTTTCTCAATTATATTTCAAAGGAACTGCTTTCAGGTCCTTGGGTGAGATGTTTCTAGGCAGCAGGACACACACACACACACACACACACACACACACACATAATTTTTTTCTATTTATTCATTTACTTATATATATATATATTTATTTATTTATTTATTTATTTATTCACTTAGAAACAGGGATTCTCTAAGTTATCATGTGCTGCTAATCTCCAACCTGCAATTCTCCTGTCTCAGCCTCCCAAACCCTGGGAATTCTGGGATTCCAGGACTGAGTCATTGGCCAGGCACAATAAACATTAATTTATAATTGTAAGCCCTTGATACTAATGTTTAAAATAAAAGCATTTAAGCATCAATTATGAGATAGATGTGTGTTGACAAAAAAAAATAATAAAGTCAGCATTGAATTTTATCCAGTAGGCACTTTAAAAGGAGATAGGATCATCATGAGACACACTCTTATGTTGCTAGAAGCCATGCTAGAGTTTGGGCAGGTCAGTTGGAGCAGGAGTTTGGACAGAGACATTGTAAGTGAAGAGATCTGTAGCTCTCATCCTAATAACCCACCCCTTGAATATGAGTCTCATTTGTATTTTCATCTGATAAGTAAAATCTGGACCAAGGGATCTAAGGGATGGCATCTAGTTTCTGAAGTTTGAGCATAAAAGAGACTACTGTTTCCATCTTGTTCTCTTGGATAGACTTAGATATGTATCTTCCAGCCTGAGTCAAGACTTTAGGTGATTTTAGTCTTTTCAACTTCAGTTCTTCCAGTTGAAGTCTTAGATATCACAGAGCAGAAGTAATCCACTGCCATTATGTCTACTTAAAAATACTAATACACAGACACCATGAGATAATAAATAAGTATAATTGGTTAAAGCCACTAATTTGGGGAAGTAGTTTGCTATATAATAGTATATAACAAATACAAAATACAAATAGGTTTTAAGGTCAGAAAACTTATACTATTAATGTGTAACTTATTTTATATTCTATAACAATGTATTTCGATATAAAAATAAGGTAATAATATTCTTATACATATATATTGCTATTTTACAATTTTGCATATAAATTTTTCCCAAGTCCATATTTAGCAGATCACTAATGAGCTATCACACTCTACAACCAACTTTTGGGAAAATTGACACTTATCTCCATTAACAATTTATCTATAGGAATATGGATAATTCATGTTTGAACTAAAACATATAAATGTCTTAAAGCCTAGCTATGTAAAAATTATAGACCACAAATATGCAAATATATTTGTGCAAGACCCTAGTGTTATAGAAACAAGCAGCAAAATACTAAAAAGATAATGATTTATAATTAAAAGTTAAAAGTCAGCAAATGAAAATTAAGAACAAGATAATATACTTTATAGGATGTATTACGAAGAAAGTATTCTTGAATAATTCATGATCTCTGGTTATCTGAGTATGAACATGTGCCAACTCATTAGATTGCAGTATCAGGGTTTTTTTACCTCTACAAATTGCAGCAGAATCTAAGAATACTAAATTTCTTGGGCTTTGATGAATTATTGGATTATTAATATGCTTTAACTAGTTGCAAAAAAGGAAAAAGGTATTCAGTTCTATTTTTAGATACTTGCACCTCTAAAAAATATTTGTGAACTATCAATGAGTAGTTTTAGAAACAACATAGACTGGGACTTGGAAATCCTGATTCCCTAGAAATTAGACCTGGTATCCATAAAGAGGATACTCATTACCTTGCCTTCAGTAATTTTTCTTTTTTCACATGATTATTCTTAGCACTTATCCAGTATCAAATATTTCTTTCCCTTCTAAAACATTTACAGAGAAGTCTCACAGTGCATGTGGCCAATCTTGGATTATGCTCAGTCTGGTCATCACACTACACAATCATCATTTCAATAACACAACAGAAGACAAAACCATTAGCACTGTACCAGATGACAGAACTCTTTCTAGACTAACCAAAGTAGTGAGTGTGGACTTAGATGGCAGTTCGTCCAGAATCCATTGATCTTGAATCTATCACCTGCATGAATTTGGGAAATTTATATAATTTGTGATTTAGTTTTCTTATATACAAAATAAACATTATTTTAGTACCTGTAGTAATATTTTTAGAAGATTAAATGGGATATTAAGGCAACAATATTTACAACACTGTAGGGCACCCATTGAGCTATGCCATTTGTCAATATTATGGCTATCAATGTGTATTTTATAAGGATATTCATATTTCATATTTGACCTAGGGATCCATATCATAACAAAATGGGAGATTAACTCTCAGACCTTTTCTTAGATTAATCACATTGAAAACATAATGATCTGAAGGTATAGAACATTAAAATTCATGATCTTCTTTCTAGCATGTAGAGTCAAAATATTTAGTAAAATTGAAAGATCGATTATCCTAATTCATCTTGACTCTAAAGTCAACCTTGAAAAATAGAGCTGCTATGTTCAGTGCTCAACTCTATGGATTACAATAAACTAAGGAATCATAATACCTAAAAAGTTCATGTTTAGTTGTACTTAATGGAATGTTTCTTAGGAGTAAAATGTTATAAATTTAAAGTGGGATGTTTTAGGAACATGGAGTGTCTACTAATTGTGTATATGATGAATTTAATTGTATTATGTCTGAAATAATTCTTTTCATATGTGAATACCATAAATGTAACAATATTATTACATATGTGCGTATATTTTGTGCATCTCCTTTTAGTTTCATATAACCATTTTCCACTGTTACCTTTATGAAGATGGAAATGGTAGGTGGGGATTTTGATGCATGTTATTGCATTACTTACCAGAACAGCACAGAATTCTCCATATTGTTAAAGAAATTCTTGAAACTGTGGCAAAATATTTTAAAAGACTACATTTCATTTCCATGTCTACATTTCATTTCCATGTCTACTCACTTAGTAATTCTTATTTTGGATAGGTCTGTTATATTGCTAGGTATGTATTATGAATACCACTGATTTGGACTTATACTTAACGATCTAGAGTCTTAGTCAACAATTTTTATGAATCAGTTTAGTAGATACCACATAATACTTGTCTATGTAAATCTTGGTGGATCCATGTGGGCTCTTTGTCAGTGTGGTATCGACATTTCTAGTTGGTGAACTTATCAACACTCATGGGATTCATTACAGTGTATAAAATTAATGACCCTAAGTCATCTAAAACCTTCGTTTAAGATCTCTCAGGTAGGCAGTGTTTATGGAGCTTAATACAACTATATTTCTTGAATATGTCACTGGCACCATACACCAAACATATCAGAAATAAACTCACCATCTTTTCATCAAAACATGTTTTTCCACTTGCGTCTCTACTGTTAGTAATTAATGCCAGGAAGAACATATTTGTCCAAAGTGTAGAAATGTGAATTAAGTTTGTCCTTTGTCTTTAATTATCATCTCTTCCATACCTTGTACTGATCATGCTGTATAACTTCTACTTTTAAAACAAGTCTCAAATTTATCTCTATTCATCATACATTAAGTAGTACTTGCCTTTTAAAATTTGGATGAGTACACTAATAGTAAATAATTATTTTTCAGCCTATAATCAAGATTCTCCCCAGTCTCTATCCACAATACCAACAGAACAATCTTTCTAAAAAATATTGATATATGTAGGTCAGCATAGACAGGAGGGAGACCTGGCAGCAAGAGTGGACCACCGTAACCTTGCCCTAACACACCTCTCTGTAGTTAACAAATATCTAAATCATGTCCACATCAGATATCAATGTAGTTTAAGAGCTCAAGTAAGAGGAAACAAAAACCCACCAGCTGAAGACTCTTGGAAAGTCCCTGTCCATGCATGAACATTTAAAATTGGGTGCTGACCCCAAGTTGTCTTTGTCTAATTCTAATATGATAAGCATAGTACCTGTGTCCTCCCTGGTGGGCTTTCCCCAATGCATTTCAGGTAAGTACAAGTTCATAGGGGGAAAAGTTATATCATAGTATCTTGTCAACCATTCCCTCCATCCTGCCCAGGGACCACTCAAAGATCTTTCTCCATTCACCACTAATATTAAATAAAAGATGCCTGGAACAAGAGCTCAGGAACTTGGCTGGCTTTGAGCTCCCTGTAGGCACAGCCTGCTCCTTTCTTTGTTTAAATGATTTTTCTCTTTTGCTTTCAATAAAACTTTTGTTTGCTATTTGTGTGTTTCCTCCACTTCTTTGTTCAAGACTCAAAGAACCTAGAAAAACATGGGAACCACCTCTTACTGGTAACAATATCATCATAGCATTGCTGTACTCTGCACTAACTACTTCAGTAATTTTGCATAACCTCAGGATCAAGCCTACATGTGTGACTTTCCAGTCTCATCTCAAACTACATTTCCACTGATGATGTTTATCATAATAAGTTGCGTGAGGTTTATTAACAAAGTCTCACGATTTGATTCTACCTATCATGAACTGACATGATCAAATTTCTGTGCTAATATACATTTGACTAAAATTTAAGCTTTAAAATTCAGGTAAGATGATGTTCTTCTAGAAATCCAATCTTGACTCTTGAACTGAAGTTTAATTCAGACATCACTTTTATATCCTCATATTTCATAGAATTCAGTTTCCTGTCATGATCTCATGTTTTATTTCACTTTATTTATATCAAATCTTGTTTAATGGACTGTAAATACATTGAGAGAAGACACTATATATTATTTAAGCTAATATCCTGCCACGACACCTTAAGCTGGATCTTGAGCAAGGCTCTGTCCACTAGAATCTTGCAAGGCAGACGATTCCAAAAGAAGGAATGTGTGGCATATCCCACTTTGCATTATGTTATTCTTGAAATTTGGTGTGCTTTGGGTTTTGCTTTCACATTCATTATAAAGGAAAATTTCTTAGATACACAAGACGGCTGGATGGATTATGATTCCTCAATATTAGCTAAAAAAAGCAGTGCCTCAGCATGCCTCAAAGATATTCATTAACCTTTTACAAACATCAGGAAATGGGCTTTGCAAGCTTAGTTACTAAACAGCATTATGTTCCATATTAGCACAGGTTAGAAACAAAATAAATAAGCCAAAGAGACTTAGGTCTACTATTTTATCGATGAGTAAAGAAAATCTTAAGACAGATAGTTTACCCATCTCTGGAACCTTTCCCTTGTCTCCACCACACATTAACTAACTCTAGCAACCTGAGAAAAAGATAAAAAACACTGCTTATAGGAGCTAAGCAAATAGTGAAGATTTAAACTAATGAATAGAGACTCTTCTTCATCGTTAATGTTTAACACTGGTTTTGGACTAAAAGAATTTTTATAAATGTATTATATTCTGTAACCTTTGCTGTTTTCTTAATCTCATCAAATACCATGGGAAATGGCTTTTCTAGTTAAAGATGTAGCCACTCAAATTTCAGAAAAACAAGTCTGTAAAAATTCCTGTTCTATATGCCTCATTGTAATAGATAATATAAAATACATCCAGTAACATGGAATAAACAGATGTGCTTCAACACTGCATTGAGTGTGAGCGTATTCTCACGACCTAGTCTCATTCCACACGTAACGAGGGATCCCCGGACCCTGCTGCCTCGAGGGCTGGCTCCCGACATTATCCTACAAATTTAACATGATTGTTATGCAGTAGGAACAAGAATATAATTAGAATATAATTGCTTGTTAGGAGAAATTGATATTGATTCATACAGATGTTGAGAAACTTTCAGGTATTGTGCAGATAATGAGTTTTGGTTCCACTGTGACTGGCTTATAAGGGAAGGCTAAAAAAAAAAAAAAAAAAACTCTTCATAATGGACACTCTAAGAATTACAAGATGTGTTTAAGTGTGCCATACATAGAGGATACTCACAAAACAACGTTGTTTCTTGTTATATATTAGCAACATTTACACATTTTATTTATTTATTTTTATTGTGTGTAAGTGTGTGTATTTCTGTGTGTGTGTGTGTGTGTGTGTGTTTGTGTGGTATTGAACTGGGGATTTAACTCAGGCCCATTCCACTTCTGGAGTACACTTGCAGTCCCCTCCTTTTTGTGATACCGGAGATTGAACCCAGAGGCATGTTGCCTCTGATTTATACCCTCTGTCTTATTTTATTTTATATTTTTGAAACACGTTCACTGACATGTAGAGGGCCTCACTAAGTTGCTGAGGCTGGCCATGAAATGAAGATCCCCATGACTCAGCCTCCCAAGTACTGGGATTACAAGCATGCAACATCACACCCGGCTTACTTGAAGCCCTTTTTAAATTTTTTTTTTTTCCTAAAATAGGGCCTAACTAGGTTGTTGAGCATCTCACTAAGTTGTTGAAGCTGGCGTGGAACCTGCTATCCTCATGTCTCAGCCTCCCAAGTACAGAGTTGGCCACCACAACTTTAAAAGAAGGTATTTTTTTATTTGATATCCTGTATTTGAAAATAATATAGCTTCTTCAAATATTTTGGTGACTTCTTAAATCTAGCAAGACTGACAGAAACTTTATTTCAAGAAGCACTGTATGAATATGCTGAAATGGAAACTGTTCAGTTAATTTAGTGGTATGAAGCAAAGAATGAGTTACCCTGATATTTGTGTGAAATATAATTATCAAATTGTAGCACTGCTCACTCAGAGAGTATTGATACTATTGCTTTCTTAAAAGTTCTGTGTGCAATACTTTGAGAAAAAAAATGTGACATAAATATTCAGATCCTCCTCTGAAGTTCGAGATTCAAGCTTCAGTACTTATTGTATGAACAGGGACTTGTTATTTACTTTGTCTTTACTCTCTTCATCTGTAACTAGGGGATAGTAATAATGACAATATAGAATTATCTGGGTGTGATGTGGCACTCTGTAATCCCAGAATTTAGGAGGCTGAGACACGAGGATTATAGCTGCAAAGCCAGACAACACTAACTCTGTGAGATTCTATTTCAGAATTAAACAAAATTTTAAAAAGGGAGGGGAGTATAGCTCAGAGGTAGAATGTCCCTTGTTTCAATTTCCAGGACACACACACACACACACACACACACACACACACACACACACAGACAATTATCAGAGGCTTTAATCTGTAATACATTCAAAAGTACAAAAAAATCTTTTTTTCTACAAAATCAATTACATTAGCTATTACTTAACTAATATTGTTAACTCTTAACTCAATATTGTTTGATATCCATCATTTTAAGTAAGACCACTAAACCACAAGATTTCTTCTGATAAAAATACATGTCTGTATCATCACTTCATTTTTATATAATAATCCACAAATACATTAGTTAAAACTCATGGTTCTGAAGCAAAACCTGCAGAGAGAGGGAAAGTTCCAAAAATATGGTTACAGATCTAAATCCTTCTTAGAAGAAAATTATGGACTTTCTCTGTCTCCTCTGTGTCTCTTTTGGTCTCCCTTTCTTTTTGTGCTTGTGTGAATTGTGTGTATATTACATTGTAGGTAAAGGGGAAAGCTACATGGAACTGGACCATCATTCAAATGGAGCAGATCTGAATGTATCTGCTTCATGTTAGTTCTATTTTACAGTTCTTTTAACCAGGTCCTTCTCTTAATGAAAAATAAAATAAACTGAACTTGAAAATCATAGGTAAATAAAAAAAGTCTTTTAATTAGACTTAAAAGAAAAACAGCATTTCCAATGTATGCACATTTAAAAAACTGTAAGTAATTATTCATTAGGCACCAAATAGTTTTCCTCAGTCACGTATCAGTTGGTTTCATTGACTAATATTAGTGTCCATAAAAAGATTTCCATTCAAAATCAGCCAGATTTCTATTCACTTCACTTTCTCTGCTTCTGCAGTAGCTCTATATATGTTTTCACTACAAACAAACTTACCTGATAAAATGAAATTTGCTTGATATCAAAGCCCAGGAGATTGGCGGGTGACTACCATAATTGTACAAAAGAAAATATTACACAATTACACAATACAATTAAACTGTTTTAATACACTTAAATTTAACTGATATTTCACTTTCACTCTGCTCTCTACATAGCTTTTAATAAAATATTTCATAATATAACAATATATTATGAAATCTCAAGCATTAACACACACAGACACAGACATGCAAACACATGTAGGGTGTGATGGCTCATAAAACAATTAGTGGCTAATGAGTCTTTTGTTTTCACACCATTACTTAGATAGGAAAAATGAATATTACCAAAATGGTCATTCTACCAAAAGTGATATGCAGAGTCAATTCAATCCCTATCAAAATACCAATGTCATTCATCACGAACTAGAAAAATTAATCATGAATTTCATATGGAAAAACAAAAGAATCAGAATAGCCAATTCTCAGCAATAAGAACCATGCAGGAGGCATCATAATTCCTGAGTTCAAATTATACTATAGAGCTATAGAAATAAAAATGCATGTTATTGGCACAAAATCAAATACAACCAATGGAACATAATGGAAGACATAGAAACAAATTCACACACTTATAGCCAATTGATTTTTGACAGAGGTGCCAAACATACATTGGAGAAAAGACAACCTTTTTAATTAATGGTGTTGGTAAAACTGGTTATCCATGTGTAGAAAAATGGAATTAAACTCTTTCCTTTTACTGTGCACATAGTCAATTGAGATGGATCAAAGAACTGGAAATTAGACCAGGGACTTTAAATTTACTACATAAGGGCATAGGTATAGCACTCCAACATATAGGCACAAGTAGAAACTTCCTCAATAAGAACTCCAAAGCTCAGGATATTAAAACGAGAATTAAAAAATGTGATGGCATTAAACTAAAAAGTTCCTGCTTGCCAAAGGAAACCATCAAGAGTCTAAAGAGAGAGCCTACAGATTGGGAGATGATCCTTGCCAGCTATCTCTAAATAGAAACTCTTCTACATTGTTAGTAGGATGGCAAATTAGTGCAGCCTCTATGGAGAGCAGTGCAGATATTCCTCAGAAAATTGAGAATGGATCTATGATGTGATCCAGCTATAGCACTCCTGGGTATTTTTCCAAAGGGACTGAAATCAGAAAGTTATAGTAGTAGTAGTAGCATATCCATATACACGTTTAAAGCAGCACAACTAATAATAGCCAAATTATGGCTATTGAAAAAGGACAGAAATAGAAGTGTGATCATTACTTCTTTAGGATAGTAAAATACAATAAATCATATATCTGTCATTTTTAGAGATATATGTAAGATATTTGAAACTGATAAACAAACCAAGAATCATCAGTAAATATCAATATTGTAAAGAACAATGAAGTAGAAAAAGCTGTATGGAAGAATGAAAAATAGGGACTAAAAGATAAGATTGTGTCATGGAAAACTCTTTCAAGAGTTTTCCAAACTTCACATACCTTAAAATCAAAGACATCACAAATAACAGTGGGAAAAAAATAGAAAAAATAAATAAATATGGGTAAAGGTTGATTTAGTATGCATATGAATTATAACAATACTTTTTCCCAAAACTTAGAATAAAGTTTTCAAATTTAAGTACTCTTTACAATTAATATAACTTGTAAATGTTATATCAGATGTTATAAGACATTATATCATATTATTTTATATAATATTAATATGATCTTTAAATATTTCTGGGACAGCTTTGTAGATTGCAATTTTTCCATTACCTCAAATTGATAACTATTCTCAAAGTTTTTCAAGCAACTTGTAATAACTACTTGGTTTATTATTATTATTATTATTATTATTATTATTATTATTATTTCTGTGACAAGAACACATGAAATCAGGTCAACTCTCTTACAAAATTTGTAAATATATCTTTCTGTAGGTCATAATATGGAAGGCCATATTGGGATATGTATAGTAAGGAGCTGTCCATCTCAGCTGAAGTGGCTTCTAATTAATTGGCTGGCTTCTAATTAATTGTTGTTTATTTATGCTTTCATTCTCTATGTTTTTCATAATGACTTCATAAAAATATCAATAACCAAGCTCATTTAGCGTATGGAGTCACGATTCATTCTGGCTCAGGTTCAATGTTTGCATATCATAATAAACAGCTATGCCAAAATGCTACCAGCTTGCAAGGTATATTTTTAGATTCCTCTTCCAAGGGGATTTTTAAAACAAAGTCAAACAACTTCTGGATATATTCGTTAGTGTTTTCCCACCAAATTGCACGCAGTGCAAAGAGCAAAGGAAACTGATCTTTTTAGCTCTGAGCAACATGTAGTTATCAGTTGAGTACACTGGCAAGCTGGAAGTGGACTTCAACTTACCACTGTCGCTCTGCCTGCTGTTTAGTACAATGAATGAATGGCTGGAGAGGCCGCAGTGAAAAGTACAGCCCTGGATAATAGAGGGAAACATACTGTCCTCTTTATGCTTGCTAATAGGGCATGACAATTGTTCCCAAACTGCCTAGAAGCCATTGTGCCTTGCTACTCTGGAGTGAGCCATCTGATGTAATGAAGAATACAGTGACTCAACTAATGCAAGCAAAGCATTTCCCCCACCCTTGAGAGGCCAAATGCTGAGAGTCCTCAGGGCTCCAGAAATCTTACAGCAACTCTCTTAGATAGGCAAACAAAATGGCTTATTTTAACTCTAGTTATTCAAAGTAGGTTAAAAAGTAAATGATTTTGTTGGACTTAGAGAAAAGATTCTGCTTTAGAAACTGTAATTGCCTATGAAACAATGCAAAACAAGGACATCATAAAATAAAATATTCATATTTATTAAAATAATGCTCGATAATTAATATCATTTTAAAGGCATTTGTGGTTTCCCCATTCTTTGTTGAGTACTCTTATTTAGTTACATAATCCCCACAGTAGTAACACCATGAGATAGATATTACAACAGTTTCTTTATTATAGGTAGAAAGAATAGACTTGTTGGAACTATGGAATTTGTCCACCAATACAGAAATAATAATTGTACATTAAGGATTCAGACCATGAAAAATATTTGCAAGGAAAGTAAAGGTTGCCTACTAGACTTCATATCCATTTTTCTATTTTTTTGTGTGGAAAAGTACAAATAGCAAAAGATTTGGCATCTTAACCATTCTAAGTACACTTTATAGTAGTATTAAATGCATTCATAACATTGTAAAACCGTCATCAGTACCACCTCCTTAATGTATTTGCTCTTTTAAAACTAGAACTCCAAACCTACAAAATAATAATCCTATTCATCCCTCCATCTGGTAACTGCAAGGCATCACTTATTTTCTTGTGATTTTTGAAAGGAATTATTATCTACAAAAGAAACTCAAATGAGCTGGTCCTATGAGAGGAAGAAAAAAGAC
>PVLC010015081.1:0-38118 GCA_004027655.1 Graphiurus murinus
AAAAAAAATAAAAATAAAAATAAAAATAAAGTTCAAGCATGCTGGATCCAGAGCTGGGGGTTTTTGAGAGTTGGCTGAATATATGGGTTCAAATGATAAAAACTGTAGGCCTGTCACAGAAAAAGACGTGTTCAACGGAGATGGTGTCCATTCTGTTGTTGATAGGGTTTCTTCACTCGTCACCTGATGGCCCATTTGATTTCCTTCATTGCACCCTGTTGAGAAATGCCCTGGTCTCTCATGGCTGGGTCACTGTTTTGTGCACCTTGTATGCGTTTGCAGCCCTTGGCAAAGCCAGTCAATACCTGTATGTTGAGGGTGGGAGGACTTTTCTTCTTCCTTCTTCCTGAAAAGGCAGGAAAATGTCCTTCTCGAACACTTTGACCACCTGATACTCGAACTGCCTGAGATCAAAGGGAGGTTATTTACTGGTATGGCCGGTGGTTACGTCCACTCCTGTGGAGGGCTGGCGCACAGAAGCAGGTATAAGGACAGGTTGAACTCTGAGATCACTTCCTGCTACCATCCCTATGTGGACTCGTGTCCAGAGAGTCCAGGAAGAGCCAGCTGCCCCCTGATGAGCCATGTCTGTGTCATTCTCCTTCCATCTCCCGTGGCTACGCTTGGTGGAATGCTGGGTGAGGTTAGCGAGTCAGGCAGGTCCCTGGGTTCATGGGATAGCTGGGTCTCACTGAGTCCTCTGCCTGTGAATTGTCATCTCTGCCCAAGCTCTTGTGGAGAGCCAGGAGGACACAGCCACTGGACTTGACTCTAGGGTTTCCCCAAACCTCCCTCTCTGAGCTGTACTTTTACCCTTGGCTGACTTAAGGCGGAGATGAGCCCTTAAAAGGGTATTCCATTCTCTCTATGCTTCTCTTCATTTTATATGTTCATTCATTTGTTCATCCAGTTATTTCCTGAGCACCAACTGTATACCTGCAGTGTTTGCTGGGGCTGCATTAGGAGTGAGATTTGCATGGCTGGTTTCTGCCCAACCCAAGGGTATCTTGAAGACACATTTTCTTCCTTCCAAAGCTCTCTCCATATTCTCTCTGTACTGTTTATGCCCTGAGACCTTCTTTAGTGGCAGAATTTTTCCCTCTTTAAAATAGTTTTATCAGTGCATTGGCATTATACATCATAGCGAGGTTCAAAGTGATATAAACATGGCCGCACACAGCATTTGGTGCACATGATCCGCTCTCCTCTCCCTGTACATGTTAGCGAGGCTGGTAGTGAGACCGTCACATATGGACATAACATTATTTGAACTGTTCTCTTCCGCAATCCTCCTCCCCAATTCCCTCCCTTCATCCCCTTCCACTATTCTGGTCTGTCTCCTCATTTATCAGAAGTCTCTTTTGTTCCTTATTTTCTCTCTAGCTTCTACTTATGAGGGAAAACACATGACCTTCAACTTTCTGAGTCTGGCTGATCTCACTTAGCGTAATGTCCTCTAGTTCCATCTATTTTTCTGCAAATGACATAATTTTGTTCTTCTTTATGGCTGAGTAAAACTGTACTGTGTGTATGTGCCACATTTTTGTTATCCATTTATCTATTGGTGGACATCTAGGTTGGTTCCACAATCTAGAATATATAAATAATGGCATGGAAACTTTTTTTTTTTTTTTTTTTTTTTTTTTTTTGCGGCACTGGGGATTGAACTCAGGGGCATTCTACCTTCAAGCTATACCCCCAGCCCTATTTTTTTATTCTTTATTTTGAAACAGGGTCTCACTAAGTTGCGGAGTGCCTTACTAGGTAGCTGAGGCTGGCCGAGAATCCGGATCCTCCAGTCTCAGCCTCCCAAATGCTGGGATTACAAGCGCGCGCCACCATGCCCGGCTGGCAGGAAACTTTTATGAGGATGTTTAAAATATGGCTTTCTAGTTGATTTCTCCATTTGAATGCAACATGGACATAACCTAATAAAAGCGAGAGTGAAGAAGCTGGTGTTAAAGAATAAGCAAGAGCTTTATGGTGGAGCTGGGCATGGTGGTGCACACCTGTGATCCTAGTTCTTGGGAGGCTAAGACAGGAGGATCTCGGGTTCACAGCCAGCCTCAGTAACTGAGCAAGGCCTTCAGAAACGTAGTGAGGCCTTGTTTTCAAATAAAAAATAAGTTAGGGATGGGGGTGTAGCCTGAGGTAGAATGCTCCTACGTTCGATCCCTAGTACCACAAACCAAAACACAAACAAGAAGACCTTTATGGTGCAAGATACTGTACTGAGATCCCCCCGGTCCCCCTCTATTTCTGATGTCCTGCAGGAGGGTGGGGCTTTGAGTTCAGGAGGCCTAGAGCTTCCCTTGTGCACATGGCAAAGGCAGGGGCATTTTGTTTTCAGGAGTATTGAATCCCACTTAGAGAGGAGGAGAACGGGAATGCCGGGGCCTATGAGTGATGCCCGGAGATGGGAAGAGGTGCAGTTCCGGCGTGAGGCAGAGAGGCCACTCTGTGGAGAAGTCCCCAGAGATGGCGGGGCCTCTGACTGGTGGAGCTTCCGTGTGGGAGAGAGCCGAGGTCTGAGAGGGTTGGGGTGAGTGTGAGAATTGAAGTCTATGTGGTAGCTGAGGGGTGTGTGTGGGGTTGAGGTGTGTGTGCAAGTGAGGTTTTTGTGAGAATTACTACATGAGAGTGTCAGAGTATGTGGATTCTTGTGTCGTGATAGTGACGGTGAGAGATTTTGGGTATGTGAGTTGTAGTGTATGAGAATATGAGAATTGCAGTGACCAGGAGTTGGGACATGGCCGGGCATGGTGGCTCACACCTGTAATCAGTACTTGGGAGGTTGAGAGGCTGAGACAAGAGGATCACAGGTTTGCGGCCAGCCTCAGCAATTTAGTGAGACCTTGCTTTAAACTGAAAGATAAGATAGGATTTGGGGTGTAGCTTGGAGGTAGAATGCCCCTGGGCTCAATCCCTAGTACCAAAAAAAAAAAAAAAAGAGCCAGGGTATGTGTGAGAGTTGGAGTGTGAAACTTGTGGCTTGTAAAACTTGAGGTGTATTTGAGAATGGGGTGAGTGTAGAGGAATGTTTGAGAGTTGAGATGTGTAAAAGTTGGGTCATGTGTAAGAGTTGAGGTGTTCTTGGGAGTTAGGGTGTGTGTGGATGTATATGAGAGTTTGGGTGTGTCACGAGTGCTTGGGCATGGTGATGGTGGTGGTGGTGTGTGTGTCTGTGGGGGCACTGAGCAGGAGGGGGGCCTTGGAAACCTCGGAGACAGAAGAACCCAGCCCCTCATCTTCAGGTGGACTCAGGTAGTGACACCCCAATAGTAAAGCGACAGTCTCTGGAACGCACTGCTCACTCCTGTGTATCTCAGTGTGGATAGCTGTAAGAGTCAGCCATGCTCCATCTGACAGTGTGTTCAACCACATTCACAGCAGGATCACAGCAGCCAGAGCTGGCAGTGACTCAAGTGTCCACTGATGCATGAATGGACAAACACAATGTCACCTGTCCACACAGTGAACTACTAGTCAGCTTAAGAAGGAAGAGGATCCAGACACAGGCTACCACATGGATGGACCTTGAGGACGTGCTCAGTGAAATGGGACATAAAAGGACAAATACTGTGAGATTCCCTTTTATATGAGGTTTCTAGAGTAGTCAAATTCAGAGTCAGAAGGTAGAATGGTGGTCGCTAGGGTCTGAGAGGAGGGGTAAAGGGAGATATCATTTAATGGGTACAGAGCTCCAATTTTGCAAAACAAAAGGAGTTCTGGAGATGGATGATGATGTTGGTCATACAACGATGTGAATGTACTTAGCACTATTGAATGGTATACTTAAAAGCAGTTAGGATGTAAATTTCATGTCTTGTGGGCTGCTCCAAGCTCTACTCCCCAGACTGATGATTTATTTGGGATGTGGACACCCGGGGCTGCCTTCTTTGCTCGCCTTAGTCTCCGCCCAGAGTGGTGTGCCTACAAAGTCCCTCACAGGAGAAGAAGTGAGGTCACATTGGTCCAGCATTGGCAAAACACCAGCCAGATTCCATATATGAATGAGTGACAGGGCTGGCTTTCCGAAGGCCTCTTCAGAAACACCAGCCTGTTTTAGACTGAACATCCAGAATAAGACCAAGAAAATCCGGCTCAGGAATTCAAAATAGAATTATAGGTTGAGTTGGGAAGCAAACTTTTTTTGTGTTTTTAAAACTCAAGATCATGGACTAAGCTTTACCTTTGTCTGTTCAAAGGGCATTGGCAAAAATTGGCTTTGCACAATGGCTCCATGAGGTGTGGCGGGGGGGGGCATTTTTATGTCCAATGGTGAAATGGAAATGGTGGGATCAGAAGGGGTGGAGCTATGACTACACCCAGGGGCGTGTTTTATTCCTTCCATGTCCTCCCCCATCCCTGCTGTGTCCCCCAAGGCTAGGATCTGTTTACACTGTGAACATTCAGATGTGTGTGTGTGTGTGTGTGTGTGTGTGTGTGTGTGTGTGTGTGTGTGAAGCCCAGGGAAGAGTGCTTTCTCTTTTAGCAGCAGAGGTGTGGCTCTGCCTTCCTTCCTTTTGGCCCAAGTTTGAAGGAGTCCCTTTAGGCTGGCTTTAGGGCTTCGGTGGCAGACTTGCTCTCCTGCTGCCATTGGGCCTGGCCTCTGAGATCTGGCTCCTCCATCTGGGGCCCAGGTCATATTCCAGAGTCACTTCAAGGTGAACTGCTTGCTTTAAAGTCCTTTGATATTTTGACTTAAGCCCATGTCCCAATTGGGGTGCCTCCCGATTCAAGTAACAGCTGGGGCCCTTTGTTTATGACTCACTGATCTCAAATTTCTAGGTGGATTTCTTTTTGGAGACAACATTCTATGAATCACCTTTGAAATGAGAATTTATCAGCTTAGGGACAATTCTCTTTGAATTGTCAGAATAAGAAAAAAAAAACAAAAACATAGCTCTCTGAAGTTTTTTCCATAGTGCTAGGCCCATTTAATAAATGAAGACAAGTCCCCCCACACCCCCACCTGAGGACCCATGCTTTATTTCATGTTCCCCAAAGAACAGCACGACAATTCTCGTCTGCTTCTTTTACTTCTTTACCCGACTGCTGACCTGACAAATCCCACTGTTAACCTGGTTCTACCACTTACTACTTGCTCAGAGACTCCTTGAGTGTCTGTTTCCCCATCTGTAAACTGGGCCCGAAAGCTCAGTGTGGCTGAGAATTGAAGCGAGTCTCTCTATGCGAAAGCACTTTATCGATTTAAAAATGCAATGCAAGTGGACGTTACCTTTCTGCTAAAAAAACACGAGAGGATGGGACATGTGTCACTTTCTTGATTCATTGTCTGACAGTGACAGTAGAAGTCTTGACCATGTTGCCAGTTTGTAAAAAAAAAAAAACAAAAACTATCACTGAAGATCTTTCTCTCTCTACCGTTGGCTTCCCTTTCTCCTGTCTAGGAGCTAAGGAAAATTGGTGTTCACTCTTTTTCATTCCTGGCAGCTGGGCATCCCTGGAGAGGTCCCTGCAGCCTGTTCTCTTGAATTTGCCCTTACAACATCAAGTCGGGGGAAAGCTGGACAGTCTTTGTGGTTTGATTCACAGACACGTGATGTGCATTTGAGGGCTGTGTTTTGGATTTGCTTCTTTCTCTTGGAGAAGGACCGGGCCAGGAGGACGCGGAACCACAGAGCACGGGGCTCAGTTGCGGCCGGGGCCGACAACTGGTCACACACTTTTCCCATCATGCTCTGCCGCCCTGGTGCGGCTCCGCCCCTAGGAGCTGAGTCTCCGCCCCCTCCTCGCCTGCTGCTCTGTTCCCAGGCTCCTGGGAAAGTTAGTATCTGCTTGGTGGTTTGTTTGAAAGTTTGAATTTGGTTGTGGGATTCAAGCCAGCGGTGATGACTTTTCGGGGGGAAATTTGGAGGGGTGAGAAATTATCTCAGTATGGTGACAGGGAAGCATTCCTGTTGATTTTAGTGTACTTTGTACAGTTTTCCACGTTTTTGGCAGCCGACAGTGGCCTGATTTTGGATGTAATACGAGGCTGTCCTGGATGTGGCCAAGTCACAGGCGTTTGATTCATCGCTGCATTTTACTGCCAATCTTGAGAGAGAATTACTGGCTCACGAACATAGCATTCCTCCCTGACCCTTGGTATTTCAGATATGCCTGAAAATTAGTACCACGTGACAGCCTTTTGGCCTTCTCTGTGTGGAGGAGACAGGGGTAAATTGTGTGAAAGTTGCCACCATACTTGGCATTTTGGCTGGCCTTCTCAGAAAGTTAGCGCTTGTACAAATGATCTGCTTTGTCAAGGGCTGGCAGGAAATAAAGATGAGCTTCTAGTTGTTACTAGGTTACTGAAAGTCAAGCATAGGGAAAACATTTGTGAAATCAGGAAGGCAAGTATATTGTGGGTGGGAAAGGATTTAAATGGAAGTCCACACTGCCTCTGTGAAATTGAAGAAGTTGGTGGAAGGACATAAAGTCTTTTTGTTTTTTTTAAGCCTTTTGTTTTGAAATAATCATAGATTTACAGGAAGTTGCAAAATAACACACAGGGTGAACATACCCTTCACCTCTATAATATCTTGCATAACTATAGTATAATAGTAAAACCAGGAAATGAATCAAAGTGCTTTTGAGACAGCTAGGTGATACGTTCAGAGAATGAAATCATAGTCATCTGCTGAGATTGCATCATCATTTTTTCCTGAGCCCCTACTGTGTGTCAATATAGAGTCATGTCATTTGATGATGGGGATACAGTCAGTGAACCTCATCGTTAGGTGAATTCATTGTTGTGTAACATCATAAAGTGTATTTACACAAACCTAGACGGTTCAGCTCCTACACACCTAGACTATATGGAATCTCCTGTTGCTCCTAGCTGTATGCCTGTTGAGCATGGACAGTAAAAATATGAGATGATAGGAATTTTTCAGCTCTTTTATAATCTTGTGGGACTAGCATCATATCTGTAATCTGTCACTGACCAAAAAACATTGTTATGTGGTGCATCACTGAGCAGGGCACTGGGAATGTAAACAAATCAGTGCTGGTTCCTCCCCTCAGGGAATTACAGAACAACCAGGGTGACTGACATTAAATTATCATGCAGATAATTCATTAGTTACAATTGTGATAAGTGCTATGAAATAAAAAAAAATATGGTTACAAGAAAAAAATGATTTCATGAGAACAGACTTAAAAAATCTCCATGATGTTTTACTCACCTTATTTTGAGATTTTCCCAAAGAGTCTAAAATAGCCACAATTTAAAGTTTATTCCTACTATAAAATTTATAATTGTATACTTTTCTGGGCCAATTTTTTCCAAACTTTTTGGTCTGTGGAAGACAATTATATTCTAGAATTAATGGGCATCGATGACTGTGTCCATAGGTGGCAGTTTATGAGGATGTTATTAACATACACCAGCAATTTGGCTGTAGAAAGGGAATCAAGCTTCAGAAATCTTTTCCTTAATGTCACTGGCAATTAGAAATGATACAGGCAAAACACACGCCTGGCAAGGGGAGGGATTCTTGAACGCTGGCTGTGTTTGTTGGGACCCTAAAGCATCTTTTTAATCCTAATGCTCCCTGCCTTTGGTTTCAGAGGGCAGCTTTGGCAAGCCACACGGAGAGTTCAAATGCACAAGGCTCGTTCTGTGGCTCAGTGATATGATCTAATTTGGAATCCTTACGGTTTATGTGAAGAGAGGAACAATTAGATTTATGTTCCTTGTTGAGTGCCAGACATGGTATCCAGGCAACTCAAGCTGAAAGCATACAAGATAGAGACTCTGCCCGCCTTCTTGGTAAACTCTGTGCAGGTGGTGGAAATAATACCTGGATAAATATTCCTGGTCACTTAGGATATTTTCTTTATATCAACATTTGCTGTAGGAGGTTCTCACGTCTCCTGGCTCTCGCCAAGCAAACAGTGGGTCAAGAGGTGGGAAACAAAGGTTTGCAAGAAGTTGCTGGGGAGTTGGTGACTTTTATCAGTGACGCGCACAGCGGGTTGTTCCACCGATTGTAAGCTCCTCTTTCTGTGCGATGCAGGCTTGAGTTAGGGTGGCTGTCCAAGAAGCATGTAATATTTAAAGTGCCGACTTACCGTTTGTTCAAGCGGAGTGTCTTGTAATTTTTCATTGCTTACTTGATGTTCTGTGCCACCGAGTCTTTCAGTAAAGAAGCAAGAGCCCCACTTCAACTGTTGCATTTGGCCACCTGAAAATCCTAATTGGCCTCTATCATGACTCGAAATAAAACAGGACCCCCTGCCCCCACCCCAATCCAAATTGCCCAAACCTATTTTTTCTTCCCTTTGAAGAGAAATCACAGGATTAGTTGATGACCCTCTTAATGTTCATATTTTTGTTGAGTTATACTTTTATTAAGCACTTTAAATTACAGCTTTTAATTTTTTTTTCAAAATGTCAGAATTGAGTTTGGGGAATTTGTTCTTAATGAACTCCGATGAGTTGATGCGTATGCCCTTGCACACGGGAGGCCACATACAGTAATTCTAGCCGGTTGGACTAACTCCAGGTCATCTCTGGGATTGTGCCTTACACGTATCCAGCTCTGAGTGCACACCGGCTGCATTTGCTCTTGAGTAGTTGCAGTTGGGCGGTGAGGGTGTCAGGAGCCAGACTTTGGAGAAGGTAGATCTGATTTTGAATCCTGGTTCTGCTACTTACTCATGTGAGTCTTTGGGCAGAGCGGTGGTATGAGCCTTAAGGTCCTCATGTGTAAAATGAGGATGAGGGCCACCACAGAGTTGAGAGAATTGAGTGAGTTGTAGTTTGCACTTGAATAGCACCTGAGACATGTTTACTTTTTTTTTTTTTGCGGTACTAGGGATTGAACCCAGGGGCGTTCTACCTCCAAGCTATACCCCCAGTCCTATTTTTTATTCCTTATTTTGAAACCGGGTCTCACTAAGTTGTGGAGTGCCTCACTAGGTAGCTGAGGCTGGCCGCGAACCCGGATCCTCCGGTCTCGGCCTCCCGAATGCTGGGATTACAAGCGTGCGCCACCACGCCCGGCTCCTGAGACATGTTTCCTTGTGGGTTGCCTGCCTCTGCAGTTAGAGTGTAAGCTCCCCGCAGACAAGGATATGTCTCTCTGCTGTACCCAAATGGCCACACATAGTAGGTTCTCAACAACTATTTGTTAGAGTGATGCATACAAAATGTTTGTTTTTCTGTGATATAACACTAAAGAGGAAGAGGACAGTTTAAATATTTGAGGAATGAAGACATGAGACAATCATATTGGAGAAAATTAAATTATTGGCCAGTAATTTTCGGAGAAAGAACATGAGTTGTGTAGCTACATCTTAGTTTAGGCATCGTTTCTACTTCTAAGAAGATTGAACATTTTAGTTAAGAAGTCACCACTCATTTTTCTATATAATGTTTTTCAAGATTCCTGAAAGTGACATGCCCATTTTAATCTTTGACAACATGCATGTATTTTTTAACATAATCATGTATTTTTATTTTTGGCTCTCCACCTCATGTGGCAATGATGGCCTCACTCTTCCAGTCCTTATCTGTCCCCTTCCTTCTTTCTTGCTGCCTTACTTTGTCTCTAAGATGAAACACTATAATTTTTTTAAAGTATTTCTGAGAATCAGTGATGTAGGGAACTGTTAGATTTTCAGGGAAAATCTTAATTAAAGTAAAAATACTGTTTTTCCTTAGGAGTCACTCAACTTTAAAATCCCATAGGCAATTTGTAATTTATCTCCCCTTAAATTACCCAAATCTGGTTTCAACTAGGAATCAATTTGGAGGACCTGTGTCTAACCGCTAGGAGGGAATGAGGTGGGTATCTGCAACTTCAAGCACCCAGTGTATTGAAACGTGTTTTAGGACACTCAAAAAACCTAACACACACACACACACACACACACACACACACACACACACACACACACGCCTGTGGAGTAGTTGAAGGCATTTAGGGGAGGGAATTAGGAAGGAGGAGGAGGATTGAAGGAAACAGTCCAAGTCACGCTCTGGTGTCTTGTGAAGGCATTACTGTACCAGCGTCACTAGCTCGTGTGGGGAGGCAGGGGGAGCAGTGGGGGATGGGAAGGGGCATGCACTAGGAACTGTGTATATGTATATATATATATTTTTAAATTACATTGAACTTCACTATGATGTATAATTGCCATGCACTAATAAAATTTTTTAAAAAAGTATTGCGGGAACAGTTCTCGAACTCACCACCAGATGGCGATAGCACTCCATGGAAGTCCAGCAGGGCCTCGGCTTGTTAAGACAGGTTTCTGCACTTTCCTCCTTTCTGGGCTGGATGGTTGGCATTTTTCTAGATGCAGTAAAGAGAGCAAGTCATGAAGGCCTGTGTTTTAACATTTTATGTAGGATCTAAAGTACACGTTGTTACAGATTTGAGGACTATTTACACACTTAAAATATCTAAAGAGTTACATATTTTGAACCCATACGAGAGTAGTATTGAAATATAAGTTTGATTTTTTTTCCCTTTAGGATGAACTTTGATTTCCCTCTTTGTAACTTCCAGTGTTTTCTCTTTCCGAGTCACCCCACCCTATTCTTTGTAGGGCTATAATTATAATTATAATTAGGTTAATAATTAAGAACAAGAGTTCTAGAGAGCAGCAGCTCTGTGTTCAAGTCCAAGCTGTTCCACTTGGGTCAGCTGTGCAACCTCTCTGTGCCTCAGGTTCCTAGGAAGTGAGCATGCCCACTGCACAGTGGCTGGGGGTGGATGAGGCAGCGCCCCTGACGTCCCTGCCCCGCACACATGGGTGCTCGCATTAGCAGTGTGTTGTGAACTGTTGTGCATCGCCATTCAGCAGATATTATCCTTGGATGAAAAGGCAAGTGAGTGCAATATTTTACATCCCTCTCCAATACACCGAAGTCTCAATTACACTCAATTATAATTTAGTTATGGCCCCTTTGCCTGCTCCTCCCCACTCCCACCCTACCCTTGCCTAGGCTACAGTGGTGTTTTTAGTTGTGGGGTTGTGGGTGTGGGTGAGATTGCCTCCCCAGGGAACGTTTGGTGAGGTCTGGGGGCAGTTTTGGTTGCCACAGTTAGTGGTGGGTGTTAATCTACTGCACAGAGGCAGCGATGCTGCTAAGTGTCCTCCAGTGCACAGGACAGCCCGTCTACATCAGTTATCTGGCTCCAAATTTTAGTAATGCTGAGATTGAGAAACACTGGGCTAAACAGCACCCAGTAGAAGGAAAATTCCCTGTCTTTGGTCTAGTCAATCCAACTTTATTAAATTTCAAGCATAGAACAATCAGGACTGGTTTTAGACTCTGGGGACCCAAGGATAAAAAGACAAGCTCAGACCAGGGTCTGTGAAAGGTCTGGATTTTACTTTTCATTTTTTTTTAAAGTGGTACTGGGGATTGAACTCAGGGGTACTTTACTTCTGAGCTACACCCCTAGCCCTATTTTATTTTGAAACAAGGTCTCACTAAGTTACTGCACACTGGCCTTGAAACTTTGATCCTGAATCCTGGGATTACAGCGTCTACCACCATGCCCAGCTTGACTCTACTTTTAAGCTAATAAGTCTCATGGATGCTGGTGGAAGACACAAGACTCCTGGGTCTGAGACAGAGGACTTTATTATTCATAGCACAGAAGCTGAAGGATCATCACGTTGCCCCCCAAGTCCCAGGGGGGCCGTGTAGACCGTCTAGGTAGACGTTAAGCGTGCAGTAAATTTATATCAAGCTAAGGAACACTGAGCTTGGGGAATCCACTGCCCTCATAGTAAGTGGTAAGCTAGCTCTTTTTTTTTTTTTTCCTGTGGGGAAGACTTCTCTTCATCCTTATAGGGTATTAAAAAATATGTGCAAGGCACAGGGGATATAACCAGAGACTTTCAGATTGGGAGTGTTCATGGAGAGGGGCTTCATGGAGAAGAAATATTTGAATTAGATTTTTAAGGGCGAATAGGGCTTTAATCTGAGACAAGGGTAGGAAAGTTGTTTCCAGAAGTAGAAACAGAACAGGCAAGGGGGGACACCAAATGGTGTGTGCATGTATGTTATTGTCAACATGATTTACATTATGATATAAGACTATAATGCACCAATAAAAGCATATTAAAAAAAACAGGCAAAGGCACAGAAGCATAAGCTATGATGGAACGTTCAGAAACAGCATGCCATTTAATGTGGTCACAGAGTAAACTGGGCAGACAGGGAGGGCTGGTGGCTGGCACTTAGTGGGGTGCTCACTCAGTGGGTGCATCTGGCCTCTTGGGTTCCTCAGAAGTAGAAACATCTCTTACTGTGGCCTGTGAGGGCCCCAAAATTGAGGGGCATGAGAAAATGTGGGCACAATCACAATTCCAGAGATCTCTGTGGAATGCCACTTGATACAAAGGAATTTAAGGATATGGAAGAGAATGGAGAGTTGTGGTGCTGCTGGGCTTCCCCAAGACACGCATTCTTCTCTCCCGAGTCTCTCAACAAGGCTTGGTTTGATCAGTGAGCACATGTGGACTGTTGGACATGTTGATGTCATGCAACTATAAACTTAGGGATGACAGTAATGAAATTTTTTTTTTTTTAATACTGTGGCTGGTGCACAGGAACCAGCCTTCTCCATCAACACATGACAGTATGTGAGGCCACGATTGACAGACTAGAAGCAGGCCCCACTGGATCATCTGCAGGAAGAGCTGGGGAGATGATGGAGAGCGAGGGAGGAGAGGTCTCACAGGCAAGCCCCACAGCCATCTGGGTCAGGAGCAGTGCAGTCTCTTGTTGACTGTGGAGAGCATCACCTTGGTAGCTAGAAATGGACCACGACGAGTGTGTGCACACCAAGAAATTGGCTGGTGCTACAGGTCAGGGTTTGATTGTTTTATCGATTCTCTAGATACAAGAAAATAATAGACAAAATGTTCAGAATGCTAATTAAATGTAAAGGGTTGTCAAGCCTGTGGCTTTTAGATTATGAATAGCACCAAAATTGGGAAGCAGTCTTCTGGTGTTTGAAAACTATTATCTGATCTAACAAAGAAGTTGCTCTTATGAATGACAAAAAAAAAAAAAAAAAAAAGACTTTCTGCTATATGCCATTGTCATTTTTCTTTCTTTTTACTTGTTAATGTAAACAAAAGCATCAACCAATATTCATATTGGAACTGTATTTATTTACCAATTGCAACCATAGGTGGCCTTCATTACAAGTTTGACAAAACCCAACAACAAAGACATTCTTGTACAATTTTATGCACTAAAGGATTAGTCATGTGCTGTACAACACAACACTGATTGAGTGGATGATGGACTGCGTATAATTGTGGTCCCATAAGATTATAACAGCATTGGACGATTCCTGTCACTAGGGAGATGGTAGTCATTGTAACATCACAGCACACGACGTTACTCATGTGCTTGTGGTGACACTGGTCTAAATAAGCCTATGGTTCTGCCAGTCACTAAAGTATAACACATGCTGGGTGTGGTGGTGTACGCCTGCAATCCCAGCTACTCAGGAGGCCGAGGCAGGAAGATTGCAAGTTTGAGGGCAGCCTGGGCAACTTAGTGAGACCCTGTCTCAAAATAAAATAGAAAAAAAGCGTTGTGGATGTAGCTCAGTGCTAGAGTGCTTGTCTAGTATGTGTGAGGCTCTGAGTTTAATCCCTAGTAATACAAAAAGAAAAGAATAACATGTACAATTTTGTACGGTATATAACATTTCATAGTGATAATAAACAACTATGTTACCGGCTTATGTGTGTCTTATTGTTATTATTACTAATTATTATTATTCTGCATTTCTGAAGATTAAACCAAGGGACTTGCACATGCTGGTCAAATACTCAGCATCTGAGTTACATCCCTAGTCCTACTGTACTTTTTAATCATTATTTTAGATTGCTACAGGCTTATGTATTTGCTATAATAATTATTAATCATAATTTTAGTGTACTCCTACTTATATAAAAAGAGTTAACTCAACAGGCTTTGGCAGGTCCTCCGGGAGGTGCTGCAGAAGGCCCTGCTGTCAGAGGAGATGGCCGTTCCATGTGGTACTCTTCTAGTGGGACAGGGTAAGGAGGTGGAACACAGTGATATTGATGATCCGGACCCTGCACAGGCTGAGGCTGATGTGTGTGTTTGTGTTTTAGGTTTTAACAAAGAAGTTGAAGAGGTCAAAAAACATTAAAAAACAGAAAAAAGCTCATAAAATAAGGACATAAAGAAAATATTTTGTACAGTTGTACAATGTATTTGTGTTTTAAGCTAAGTTATTACAAAAGAGTCAAAAAGTTAAATTTCACAAAGTAAGAAGTTACAGTAACTAAACGAAAATTTCTTATTGAAGAAAAGAAATTGTTTTTTTAATGAGACATAATATTAGCTGTGCATGATGGCACACACTTGTAATCCCAGGCTGAGACAGGAGGATTGCAGGTTCAAGATCAGTCTCAGTAACTTAGTGAGACTCTTAGCAGCCTAGCGAGACCTTGTTTTTTTAAAAAAAGGGCTTGGAGGGCTTGGAGGTAGAATGCCCTTGGGTTCAATCCCCAGCGCCCCCTCCCCAAAGACATAATAGTACATCTTTATGTACATCATGTTAATTCAATGCATGTATACAGTGTGTAATAACCAAATAAGGGTAATAAGCATTCTCTCTCTTTAAACGTTAATCATTTTTATGGGTGGGAATTTCACGTTCTTCCAATCTTTTAAAAATACATACAGATTCTTTATTCATCCACTGAAGGGCATCTGGGTTGATTCTCTATTTTAGCTGTTGCGAATAGTGCTGCGATTACATGAAAGTGCAAGTATCTTTTTGGTGTAATAATTTGATCTTCTTTGGATACATAGCCAGTACTAGAATTGCTGATCATATGGTAGTTTGATGTGTACTTTTTTTGAGGAATCTCCATACTGTTTCCTGTAATGGCTGCACTAATCTACATTCCTACCAGCAGTGCATAAGAATTCCCTTTCTCACTAGTTTTTGTGACCTTTTATCTGTTTGATGGTTGTTCTAACTAGTATAAGATGATCTCTCCTTATGGTTTGGATTTGCATTGTTCATACCATTAGTTAGATAGAGCATTTTTCCATGTACTCATTGGGCTTTTGTATGTCTTCTTTCATTCAGTGTCTGTTTATATTTTTAACTCATGTTAAAAATTAGCTTTTTTTTTTTTTTGGTGTTCAGCTTTTTTAGTTCCTTAATATTCTGTATATCAATCGTGTCAGATGAATAGTTTGCATGTATTTGCTTCCACTCTGTGGGAGGGTTTCTCTTCACTCTCTTGATTATTTACTTAGATGTGCAGAAGTATCTTAGTTTGATAAAACCCTACTTGTCTACTTTTAGTTTTGTTGCATGTGTCTTTGGGTTCCCGTGAAAAAAATAATTGCCGCCAATGTGTTGAAGTGTTTCTCCCATATTTTCTTGTAGTAATTTCATAGTTTCAGCTTTAGCATTTAGGTGTTGGATCCATTTTGAGTTGGTATGATGAGAGGAAAGGATCTAGTTTCATTCTCCTGCACATGTATGCCCAATTATGCAAGACCTATTTACTGAAGAGACTATCTTTGTTCAGTTCTATGTTTTTGGTGCCTTTGTCAAAAATCAGTTGGCTGTATGAATGTGGTGAACTAATAATTAATTTTTAGTAAAAAATTTGGTGTAACCAGACAGATTTTCAGCTCAATTCTACAAGACTTTGAGAAGCCCAATGCTCTTCAAATTATTTCATGAAGTAGAAAGAGATAGAATATTCACAAACTCAATCTATTTAGCTAGTATCACCTTGACATAAAAACTGAATAAAGATGCCTCAAGGAAAGAAAATCATATACTAATATCTCTGATAAGCATAGATGTAAAAATTATTTTTATATTTTTATGCATTGTAATGATACATCATATTGGGGTATAGAGTGACAGCAAAACTTTTTAATAAAATACAAGCAATTCACATTCAAAATCACAAGAAGATTGTGTACCACGGCAAAGTTGGTTTCATTCTAGGGATGCAAGGTTAGTTCAATATCCATGAGTCAATAAATGTAATTCACCACATAAGTAGAAAGAACTAAGGGCAAAAACCACACGATTATCTCAATAGATGCAGAAAAAGCATTAGAAAAAATACAACGCCAGTTTATGTTAAAAACACTGAATAAATTAGGGATAGAAGGGGCTTACCTCAATACCATAAAGATAATCTATGATAAATCCAAAGCGAACATCATACTGAATAAGGGAAAAACTGTTCTTCTAAAGTCAGGAACAAGACAAAGATGCTTCCTATCACCACTCCTGTTCAATATAGTTCTTGAAATCTTAGCCAGAGCAATTAGGCAAGAGAAGGAAATAAAAGGGAAACAAATAGAGGAAGAAGTGAAATTAACTCTTTTTTTGCAGATGATATGATCTTATGTTTAGAAAATCCTCCCAGAAAAAATAGAAACACAAACAGGAGACTTCTAGATTTGATAACACAAATTCAGCAAAGTACCCAAATATAAAATCAACATACCAAAATCAATAGCCTTTCTATGCACCAACCACAAATCTATTGGAAAATAAATCTAGGAAGCAATTCCGTTTATAATGGTCTAATTGAAAATATTTAGGAATAAATCTAACCAAGAAAGTAAAAGACCTCTACAATGAAAATTGCAGAGCACTGAAGAAAGAAATTGAAGAAGACCTTAGAAGACGGAAAGACCACCCATGTTCTTAGATAGGCAGAAAAAATATTGCCAAAATGGCCATACTACCAAAAGTGATCTACAGATTTAATGCAATCCCTATCAAAATACCAATGTAATTTTCCACAGAGATAGAAGAAAATAGTCTTAAAATTCATATGGAGAAACAAAAGACATGAAATAGCCAAAGCAATTCTGAGCAGTAAGAACCATGCTGGAGGCATTACAATACCTGATTTTAAATTATACTACAGAGCTATAGGAACAAAAATAGCATGGTTAGATAGGATTGGCACGTACAAAAACAGATACATAGACCAATGGAATAGAGGAACCCCAGGCAAATTCTCACACTTACTAGCCAGCTAATTTTTGACAAAGGAGCCAGAAGTATTCACTGGAGAAAAGAAAGCCTTTTCTTTTCAAACAAATGGTATTGGGAAAACTGAATATCCTTATGTAGAAGAATGAAATTAGACCCCTATCTTTCACCCTGCACAAGAGTAAACTCAAGATTGATCAATGACATAGAAATTAGATCAGAAACTAATTACTAGAAGAAAATGTGGAACTGACTCTCCAATATCTAGGCACAGAGACTTTTTCAATAAGACCCCCAAAGCTCAGGAAATGAAACAGTTAATAAATGGGATGACATCAAATTAAAAAGAATCTGTGCAGTAAAGGAAACAGACAAGGGTCTGAAGAGAAAGCCTACAGAATTAGAGAAAATCTTTTCTGGCAACTCCTTTTGATAGAGAACTAAAATCTAGAATATAGTAAGAACGCAAAAAAATTGACACCAAAACCCATATAACCCAATTAAAAATTTGGCAATTGAACTGAATAGATACTTCTCAAAAGAAGTGTTTCAAATGGCCAACAAACATGTGAAGAAATGTTCAACATCATTAGCAATCAGAGAAATGTAAACCAAAGCTACACTGAAATTTCATCTATCTCCAATTAGAATAGCAATCATCAGAAATATAAACAATAAAAGCTGGCGAGGATGTGGAGAAATGACAACTTTTGTACAGTATTGGTGGGATTGTAAATTAGTACAACTGCTATCAATATACCAATGGATCCACCATATGACCCCGCTATTCCATATGTTTAATTCTTTTCAAAAGAATTAAAGTTATAATACTATAGTGTTAAATGCATGCCCATGTTTATAGCAACACAATTCATAATAGCTAAATTATGGAAACAACCTAGGTGTCTGTCAGTAGATGAACTGATAATGAAAATGTTGGTAGATTTTTACTTAGCCATAAAGAAGAACAATATTATGTTATTTGCAGGGAAATGGATAGAACTAGAGAGTGTTACACTAAGTGAAATCAGCCAGTCTCAGAAAGTCAGGGGTCATATGTTTTCTCTCATATGTGGAAGCTAGAGAGGAAATAGTAAACCAAAGGGATCTCAGCTAAATGGGGAGATAGACCAGTAGAGTAGCAGAAGGGGACTGGGGTGGGGGTGGGGGAAGGAAGGGAACAGCTTGCATAATGGTGTATCCACATATGAAAGTATCACTGCTCTCTCACTAACATACAGGAGCCGGGTGGGATGCGAAGGAAACATACCAAGTGAGGTGTGCATATGTGAACACTCTGGTGTATAATTACAGTGCACCAGTGACATATAAGAGCTTGGCGCAGCCTAAGTGTGTGGTGTTTATGAAGTCCCCAGGAGTGCACGGTAGCACCTTGGCTCTCGCTTTGCCCACTCTGTCACTGACTCAGCCAGCGCGGTTCCCAGTCCTGCAAGCTTCATTCATGGCGAGTGTCTTATATGGGTGCGCCATTTTTAATCTTTTACACAGCATTTTTAGTGTACCCTTTCTATTTTTAGCTATGTTTCGATATGTAAATTCTTATCAGTGTGTTACAATTGCCCACAGTATTCAGTGCAGTGACGTACTATACAGGTTTGTAGCTTAGGAGCGATAGGTTACACCATCCGTCAAGATTTGTGTAATTACACTCTGTGACGTTTGCACAGCGACAGAATTGCTTAATAGTGTGTATCTCAGAACATATCCCTCTTGTTAAGTGATGTGTGACTATTCGTGAGTTGTATCTTACATATCTCTCTCTCTTTTTTTTTTTTTTCGGTATTGAGGATTGAACCCAGGGCACTCTACTTCCGAGCTACACCCCCAGCCCTATTTTTTATTCTTTATTTTGAAACAGGGTCTCACTAAGTTGCAGAGTGCCTCACTGCATAGTTGAGGGTGGCCTCAAACCCGGATCCTCTGGTCTCAGCCTCCCAAATGCTGGGATTACAAGCATGCACCACCACGCCTGGCCTACATATCTCTTATGTAAAAAATTAATTATAATATACAGCCTCATTATAGTTGATAATATTGTCTTTATCTTAGTCTATTCAGGTCGCTAACGAAATACCATAAACCATTTGGTTTATGAATTCATCTCTCAGTGCTTGAGGCTGGGGACTGCTGAGGAGAAGGTGCCAGAGGAATGTGTGCATGTATGCCTTTTTCAGCTTGTACCTAACAAAGATGTATGATTACAATGCACCAATTAAAATATAAAATTAAAAAAAGAAGGTGCCAAGCCGGGCGTGGTGGCGCACGCTTGTAATCCCAGCATTCAGGAGGCTGAGACCGGAGGATCCAGGTTCGCGGCCAGCCTCAGCTACCTAGTGAGGCACTCCTCAACTTAGTGAGACTCGGTTTCAAAATAAAGAATAAAAAATAGGGCTGGGGGTATAGCTCGGAGGTAGATTGCCCCTGAGTTCAATCCCCAGTACCGCAAAAAAACAAAAAAAACAAAAACAAAAACAAGTAAAAAAAAAAAAAAGAAGGTGCCAGCAAATTTGCCCTCTGCTTCACTAGTAGGGGAGGATAAGTGTTAATTAGATTGATTTAATCATTCCACAGTTTTATACACATGCACACACATGAACATCACATTGTACTCTGTAAATGCATATAATTTTGTCAAGTTTATTGCTTTAAAGTTGGGAAAAACTTAGCAATATTTATAGTACTCTTAGAAAGGGAAACACACATACACATATATATTCAGTATTTGGAGGGCGGGTTGTTAAACACTTACTATCACACCTCTGCGTATATGTGATGGAGCATGGAGATGATAAACAACATTCCGGAGAGGTTGTGGGGAGCTGTGTATGTAGATTTACCCACATCCCCTCTCTTTTGTCTTCCTCCCTTCACTTGCCATCTACCCAGTAGTCCAAGTTCAAAATTGGGGTGCCAGTTTCTACTTCACATCTCATCAATGGCCAGCTGTTGTTGAGTTTTCCTTCTAGCATGCAACTGTATTTATGGTTCCCCATGATAGGAGCCAATTGAGAAATAGCTCTTTGTTGGGGAATATGGGGACTATGGATGCCAGAGAGAACATGAAGGAGAGAGAGAGAGAGAGAGAGAGAGAGAGAGAGAGAGAGAGAGAGAGAGACAGAGAGAGAGAGAAAGAAAGAGAGAAAGAGAAAGAATGAGAATTCTCTGTTTTACCCAGCTTTTTCACTCTTGATGTCAGCATCTTGCTAAGTATAATTCTTAGCTGTGGTTGTAGTCAGTACCCAAGTCCACTCTCAGGAGAGGGAATATACATGCAGTATGGTTTTTGGTTCCTAGGGAGGGTTAAATAGTTCTGCCGTCTTTACCACCTCCTGTGTTTAGAAGCTTCTGGTCAATGTTCAACATTGAGACTTGCTCTGGGTAAGGCCAGCTTGACTAAGGTGGGCAGAGTCAGGTAAGCCATTTGTCCCTTTCAGATATGTGTCCCGGGTTATATAAAGACAATGCAAATATCAAAGAGTGGCTTGTAGCTGGCTCTTTGGAAGTTGGATATAAAGATACTACGCAGTCAAGGCAATCACAATACCTAAGGATAGAGAAGAGCCTGAGTCTCCTTAATGAGAAAGCACAGGTTAAAGATGTGTGGTTATCCCTCCACCAGAGCAAGAGGCCGTCCATCCTGCCTTTAAGGAGATAGCTTCTGAGTTTACTGTGGCCTGTCTTCTAAGCCTTCCATCCCAGACCTTAGGCCACCTTGGCATTAAAGACCTTACTTCCTTCTGCCCCTTCCTCTGCCTTCATTGTTTCCTGAAACACTTGTCCTAACTCCAGACCCAAGGAACTCTCTGTTCAGCAAAGTCCCCTGGCCAGCCCTTGTCCCCTACAACAATGGGGCCATCATGTTTCTTTTTATCCCCAACCATGCACACACTGGAATTTTCCTTAGGGGAAGTTCCGCATTATTTAGCAGTTTGCAACCCTACAGGAGTTCTTAATTCACTCATCCATGCATGCATTATTTTTGTTCCGTCTCATCTTGCATTGAACAAGTATGTAATGTAGGGTATCCATCCATCCATCCATCCATCCATCCATCCATCCATCCATCCATCCATCCATCCTTCCTTCCTTCCTTTTCATTTGAACTCATCTGTATCAAATAAGTAAGGGTTGGCAGAGCTTGTCAGCAGTGGCTGGGAATTCCCCTGAAGAGAGAGGCAAGGTACGCTCTCTTGGATTTTGAGGTGTTCAGTATTGCAAACCACCTTGGCCTCCTTCTGTACAAGAGGTGGAGAGAGACACATGGAAGTCCTTATCTCTGTATAAAGACTAGCACAGGATGAAGATGCCTGAGAGGAGGGAAACGCTGCTGTAGGAATGAGGACTGAAGGGATGCATTTCATTAGCTGCTTAAAAAAAAAAAAAAAAAAGCTGGGCGTGGTGGCGCACGCTTGTAATCCCAGTATTTGGGAGGCTGAGACTGGAGGATCCGGGTTCGAGGCCAGCCTCAGCTACCTGGTGAGGCATCCCGCAACTTAGTGAGACCCTGCTTCAAAATAAAGAAGAAAAAATAGGGCTGGGGGTATAGCTCAGGTAGAATGCCCCTGAGTTCAATCCCCAGTACCGTAAAAAAAAAAAAAGAAATTAACCACCCAAACTTCCTGGCCACTGTTTTCCTATTTCCTGCTTGCCTGATGCTGCTATGGCTCTGTCCTGATCCAGTTCTGCAAGGGAAACACTCCATTTCTGTAGAACATGGCTCGTTTTCAGGCATTGCGACTAACCACATACCTGGATGTAACCGTGTCCTAATATATGGGAGCATCCCAAGTTGGGTCAAAGGGAACCTCTTGGTACCTTTTGTGACTTGGCTGATGGACTGAGGCTACTGGGCCCCGGCCCATGGGTGCGGTTGCTCTTACCACTCAGACCCACATTCGCTGCTCTGTTTGCCCAGCTGGTGTCTGTTTAGAGCTCTGTTTAGATTCTCCCACAGAAAGGAAAGCTTTCCATTCTCAGAGAAACCACAGTGATTAAGTACAGATAAGAGAAAAGCATTATGATGACTAATCCCAACAAAATCAATGATTCTCTTTTTGCATTATAAATGATGAGGTTTATAGTTGACAGCTTTTAGCAAGAGTGAGGGTGTGACTTTGTGATGGGGGAGGAGGGGGGAGAACCGAACACATTCCCTGGGCCTGTGACTGGATGTCAGTTGAGCAAAGGACTGAAATGGTCGTGATGTGGTTAGGGTGTTCATTGAAAATCCCACCTAGGAGCTGGGCGTGGTGGCGCACGCTTGTAATCCCAGCACTCGGGAGGCTAAGACTGGAGGATCTGGGTTCGAGGCCAGCCTCAGGTTCCTAGTGAGGCCCTCCACAACTTAGTGAGACCTGGTTTCAAAATAAAAGAATAAAAAATAGGGCTGGGGGGTTAGCTCGGAGGTAGAATGCCCCTGAGTTCAATCCCCAGTACCGCAAAAAAAAAAAAAAAAAAAGAAAAAAGAAAATCCCACCTAGGACTTTATTTATTTATTTATTTATTTATTTATTTATTTATTTATTTATTTGTGGTACTGGGAATTCAACCCAGAAACACTTTGGCACTGAGCTATCCCTGGCTCTTTTCTTTATTTTGTTTTTTACTTTGAGACAAGGTTTCTTTAAGTTGCCCAAGCTCACCTTGAACTTGTACTCCTCCTGCCTCAGCCCCCTGTGTAGCTGGGAGTCTAGGTGTGAGCCTTCATGCCTGGCTCTGGGACATTCTCAACTTTTGCACTAGATGAAAATACTATTGAGGAAGCCAGAATTTTTGGCTAGCTTATGTACAGTCATTTGAGGATGCCAAAACTGACCTCTCTGTCCATGTGGGAAGCTTTGCAAAACCTGATCTTGAAGCCTAAAGAATCGCACATTCTCAGAAATATCAATGCAGCAGAGAAAAATGGTAGGAGGCCCGCGTTGGAATACATCAGGAAGCTAGCAAGACTGTTCCAGTTTGTGGCGACTTTAATTACTTGGAAGCTCTTTCTCATATGTAGCTGAAAATTGTATCTGTTGCTCTATGCTACCGTTTGGAACCATATGGAATAACCCAGCTCTTCCCACCACAGTCCTTCCAACATTTAATGATAGCACCAGCGATTGCCCTGTCTCTCTGCTTCACTACCTCCTCTCTGTCTGTTCTGCCCACTTGGCTGCCTACCTGCAGGAGCTCCCCAGTTCTGATGTTGTGGGGTCCCTATGTCATTCATAGATGGAAAGCTGTGGAACCGTTGCCCTTTGTGTTCATGACATTGTACCTCTGTTAAACCATCTTAACTTATTAGGTTGTTTTCTCTCTTTTTCTTTTTCTTTCTCTTTTTCTCCTCTTCCCCCCCCTCCTCCTCTTCTTCCTCTTCCTCCTCCTCCTTCTTTTAGCAGCTAATGACTTCTGCTTACCTTAAAGTCTGAAGAGCAACCAGCCTCCTATTCCCTCAGATTTCTGCATACTTCAGAAGTTTGAAAGAATAGGAAGAAAAATTTTGACCTAGACACTTAGTCAGCATTTTTTGCCTCTGTGACCGAAATACCTGACAAGCATAAGTCAGAGAAAGAAAGATTTATTTAGCTCACAGTTTCAGAGATTTCAGAGGTTATTTCCTAGTTGGTCCATGTTTGGCCATTTCCCAGGCAGGAACCATGGTAGCAGGGCTTCAGGTCATGGTGGCAGGAAGCAGAGAGAGGAGTAGGGAGAGGGTGAAGGACACATGTTGTCCCCAAGGCCGTGACCCAGGGATCCGCCTCCTTCAGCTATGCCCTTACCTCAGAACCTTGCTGCATTAGAGGTATGCTTTCAACACAGGAGCCTTTTGGGAGACACCCTAAACCCAAGAGTAACATCACTATTAACTTGTTTTGCATTTATCAAGGACTTTGTCTATGAAATTGGATATTAGAATTTTAGGCAAGTGGATACATTATTCACTTTGCATATTTTTTTGTGTGTTTAATGCGACAGGATCCCACTAAAATCTCCTTTGGAAATGGTGGCAACGGCTTTGTTACACCTCTGTTCTTGCTGTGAATTGTCACAGGTCCAAGGCTAAGCAACTATGGACTGAAACCAAGAGCCTAAACCAACCCTTCCTCCTTATAAGTTATCTCAGGTATTTTGTCAGAGAGATGGAAAACGAACACATATGAGGATCTCTTTTGACATTCTGGAAATTTCCTTCGTATACCTGATACTGGTGTTAGCAAAGTTGTCCCAGGCATAGTCCCAGCCTTCAGTGTCAAGTGTGGCCTTTGTAGTAACTATCCTTGAGCAGGTCCTCCAAAATTATCTGTTAGATGGGCAAATTCATTCAAAAGAGTATTTGTTATATTTTCCTGAATCAATAGGTAGTACCTATGGATGATCTGTTTCCAGTGGACTGAGCCTGCCAGAAAGTCTCTGCCCATCTCGTCATTATTGGTATAGCTGTCAGTTTGATAATCATCTTGTGCTAAAAGGAGGGGCTGACTCAGCAGTGGGGAGACTTGGACCTTGGGGAGGTGGTGGGAACAACATCTGTGTTTCCATCCTCCGTGCTGGAGCATTAGCCTAAATCCCAGGGGCCCAAGTGTGTGTCTCCTTTCTTTACATTTCTTTAGCACCTAGGGCTTATATGATATACCTGGGCATTTACAAATCTAAGTAATCAGTCCATTAACTCTTCCTTTTTGTATATCTTGCTTTGTCAGCTGGACTGTTCATCTTTTGTATTCTCCAAGCTTATGTAGAGGGTTTGCTCATAAAAATGCCTAGATATTAACAAAGATGTATGCTATATTGCACAAATTACTACAATAAAAAATTTTAAAAAATGCCTAGATAAATAGATGTGTAATTAAACCTTGGAGATCTTGAGGAGTCATTTTTTTTCCCTTAGAAGAAAGGGCAAGAGAAAAAGAAAAATGGACTTTCAGGAAATTCCTATTATGTGCCAGGCACTGAGCTAGGAACTTTATACTAGTTTTTCCCAATCTCTATAAGGTCCTCAATGAGTATTATTCCCATTTTGCAGAAAAAGAAACCAACTCTCAGAGAAGTTAGGGAACTTATTCAAGCAAGGCATACTGTAGATGCTCAGCCTTAAATTCAGTACCTAGCCCTAAGTAGCCCAAAGTTCAAGTACCTAGCTATCCTCCTGAAAGGTTTTTATGGATGGAGTTGAACATACACAACAGATAAAACGAGTTGTGATTATTCCTAGCACAAAATGATCCTTAGCATGAAAAGGATTCAGTGCAGTTTATCTAAAGAGCAACCTTCCTAATTCAGATAAAATATGGTGTAGCCCATTTTCATACAACTTTAAAAGTAGAATCTTTAATGACATCAGATGCAGTACATTTTACAATTGTATATCCCCAAATCCCTCCAATTGAAGTTGGCTCATGATAAGTGCAAAGGGAACTCTTTTTTCCTTGACTTTCTCTCCTTTTGGCTTATATTTTGCCAAATTGTAATTTCAGACATGTAGTCTCCTGCCTCTAGTACACACTGAGAGTGCCCTTGCAGTCAGGGGCATGCATCTGACAAAGTCGGAGGCTATGAGAAACGGAAAAGGGGCGTGGCAAGAAAGTAAAAACAGAAGCGCAGAATTTATGCAATTTGGTTGGTTAATTAGAACAAAAGTCCACAGGACAAAAAAATGGTAGTGAGTTGTAAGAAAGTGTCCAACGGGATATAATTTATAATTTGAAACAATTCTGGTTTTCCACATTATGGGTTGCATAGGCTTAATTCTTTGAAAATATGTGGTTAATTTTTCAGGTTCAGCTAATGTAATAAGGAGTTGTTAATATCTTAATTGCTATGACATTTTCTTATTTTAAAAAGTCTAAGGATGTAAATTTGAAAGGCTAAGGCAGAGTCTCCTATGATTTTGCTAGACACGGTATCTCTTTTTGTGTCTATGTTGAAATGACCTGCTGATAGCCAATATGGTGATCATTTACATCCAAATGGGAGGCTAGTTGAGGGCTTGTCTCAGACTCAGCTTATGCACCACTCGGATCTGCATGGCTCTGGCTTCCTGGCCAGAGCAGCCCCAGCAGTGGCTGAGGCTTTTTCTGCAGTCACTGAAGCTTTTCCTGCAGTCACAAAGGCAGCTTCCTGCTGTTCCCACTGCCACCAGCAGTAGTGACCAGCATGAAGAGACCACTGCACCGGAGGAAGCTCAACACTGCATCTTGAAAGCATGGAGAAAGTACAACCCTGTGTAGCTGGCTTTGCCCAGGAGGCTTTGCCAGGCAGGAGGGGGCTGGGTGTTTAGGTCTCATCTCTCCCATAAACTGTTCTGGGATTCAGTGGTCCCTATGGTGTTTCTCGAGAGGTCACCCAAGGCCCCTCAGTAACTCACACGCTTACATTTGGTCTTCCTCTCCCTGCTTTGTGGCTCTTTCTCCCTACTGCCCTAGTTTTGCACTTTTCAGTGAAGCTGTAGCGCATGAACATGCCTTCAGGCTAAGAGACGTGGAGCTAGTCCTGGCCCTAGGAAGCAGAGCCCTGATGGGCTTCGGTGCTCCTGAGTGGGTGGCGATAATCCCTCGTATCCTGCAGCTTCACAGTGACTAAAGCTTTTACCTGGAGTTAATCAGGAAGGCTAAGTGTGGAGATACCGAGTCCCTGGGACACTTGGGCCATCTTGGTGTAATAGTGACCAGAAGAGTTATGTTGTGGGGCGATAACCTTTGAAGGCACAGGAAGCCATGCAAAAAAAGATAGTAATAGATGCCAGAAGCTAATTGTTACCTGGAGGCGCTCTCTGAAAGCCAGAGCATTTCTGTGGCAGCTTTGAAGGAGGTTCTCCTCTCCTAAAGCCTCAGGACAGAACGTTTGAAAACTGAGGATCTGATACAAGGGTGGTAGAAATGGAAAAGAAGCTAAATGTCCAGCCTTAACAGATCCCCGGTGTCCAAGTAATGCCCATGACGGGGGAGGAGTGCGCCCCGGGGACCTTGGATGGTGACATCTGCTTAACAGACTGAGATTACTGAGTCCCCAAGTTCCCCGAAGTTTTCTGGCTGTGAGGAGAGGTTCCGACACCTGCAGGAGAACAGCCTCCTATCCTCTTCTCAGGGAATTACAGCATGAACTCCCCTGGAGGTGCTCTGCAAATTGACCGTTGATTTTCTCAAGATCTCTCCCCATTATCCTACTATCATTGTTTCCTGGCTCATAACCAGAGTCAGGGTTAGCCCAGCTTCCATGAGGAGATGTAATCCCTGCTCCCAGAGAAAACAATTGGTGTGTCAAAGGATTTGCAGGGAAGAGACAGACATGTATCAGCAAGAACCACGCGAGGGTCATGGCCGCCTGGAGCTGGTCTTACTATCTATTGGGGTGAGTCTTTGATGTTTAGACACGATGATGGCCTACAATTGATAAAGTGGAGCTGCTGGAATGCATTTGTCATAATTTTGAGGAAGGGTTTAAAGACGGAAGAGTTGGGAATTTTAGAATAAATTTCTGTGCAAAACCTGAGACCTTGTTACCTATGTTTCTTGACAGACTGGAAGATACTTCCTTGATGAAGGCACTGAGGGACACACAAGTTAAGGGCTCACTGACATCTTTGAGAAGCTCAGTGCCTGTCTTCTGTAGTCTGGGGTTCACGGTGACAGGCACCGCCATTGCACTGGGCTCCTTAATTTCAGTGGGTTGATGTGATTCCAGATGGCAGCTCTTCACCAGTGGAGGCAAGGTGGCCAGGTGATAGAAACTGAAAGCACTGCAGAGCGGTGCCTCACTCTTCAGAGATTTATAGCACTGGCTGCTGGATCCTGGTGTTCCTGAACATAAGACATCTGCCTAGGATGTTATTAAAGTCATATAGTAATAGAAAAGGAAGCCAGAGAACAGAAAGTTAACTCAAATGACTGCAATGGAAACTTGGGGCCTCTCAGTTTTCAAATGTAGCCAGCCAAAAGATTTAGAATCCATAGGTGGAAGGGGAGGCCGAAGTCCTCTTGAAGAAGGAGCCTACTGTTTTCTGCAAGTAGACCTAAAAATGTATTCGTCTAATCCTTCTCTTAAAGGAACACAGCCATTCCATTAAGTACCCAGTGCTGGAGAATGTGGGATAGCCAGCCTTTGTGAGGACTACTACATATAAGGTCTGAGCTGACACAAATACTCTAGTTTAGATTGGCAGCTTTGGAGGTCAGGTAACAAATAAAGTTTTACTACAAGACTATCGGGTCTCTTAGGTCCACTGGAAAGTATCCTGTGGTTATTTTTGAGATCCCCACATATCTAATTGGGATAGCTACATTTAGTGGTTGGTAGAACTCCCACTAGTTTTCCTGACTTGTAGCATAAGGGATATTATGGTAGGAAGGGCCAAGTAAAATCTCCAAACCTATTTTCTCTCAATTATCCAAGAAAGTAAATAAAAATAATATTGCATTCTAGGAATAATTACAGATATTATTGCCATTGTCAAAAACAGAAAGGCTGCAAGGCGGCCTGTATCTCCATTCAGTCCGTTTCCCTGGAGCAATCAGGTGAATTTTGCCAGGTGTTGTTAGGTCACCCTGGGCTTATTCAGATATTATCTCCCTTGGAAGCCATTATGATGGATGTGCCATATTTTCTGGTGAAGATCAGCACACATTCTCAGACTTGTGTGTTTTCTTCTCTGTCCCTGTCTCTTGGGAGGATCTGTGGTGGTTGGGCATTTATATGGCAAGCACAGCAGTGTACACTCACTATCGACAGCCCGCAGTGACCTCGATCATGCTGACATGCAACAGAACATGGTTCTGGTCTATCTATTAATGTCATCATGTCACAGGGACTTGTTGATCAGACAGTGGCAAGAATGACAAATGCCCCGATACAGCAGTTCTCAGCCAGGGCACATTTGGAAACATCTGGAGACATTTTTGGTTGTCACCACTTAGGGAATGTGAACAACTGGCAGGTGGTGGATGGGGGCGAGGGATTCTGTTGCATATAGCTCCCCACCTCAACAAAAAGTTCTGTGGCCCCAAATGCTAGCAGTGACACCTGTGTACCAGAGGTGGGAGATTACCCTATGAAAATTCAGGGGTCTGTCACGTCAATGATATTTCTAGGGGTCTCGGATGTGCCAGACATCCTTTTTTATTGAAAGGATAAATGGCATATATTAGACATGTAAAAATATTTGCTGAATAAGCAGATGAAAGGCATATAGGAAAGTTGCTTGTGCCAAGAGAAGGCTGCTTGAGAGAGATAGCTTCCCAGAGGAAGGCAGAGGTTTGCTGTGGCCAGAGGCCAGGAGAGGGGCTGGAGGTGCGCCTGGGAGAAGGTTGTGGTTTATATGGTTTATATGCTATTCATTTAGAAACTTGACCACAGAAGGTGGAGGGCAAACAAATGGCTTTCCCCAAGGAAAAAACAAGGCCTGGTTTGTATTCCAGAAAGATCACTTTGGGCTGGTCAGAGAGGTTGCCCTCAAAGGCTGTGGGATCAGGTCAGTTAAACTAGTTTGGCTTCTTTCTGCAATAGACCAGTTGAGAAACCCTGGACACCTGGATTGGGACAGATGGAAGTAAAGGAAGAAATAGAATCTGGAAAGATTTGGGAGGAGCAGTCACCTGGAAATGATGACTGAATTGGGAATGTGGGCAGAGGGAGGAAGAGTCAAAGAAAGGTCCCTGGTCTAGATGTTTGGGTGGCTAGGGAATATAGGAAGAAAAAAAAACAGAAAAAATTAATTTTGCATTATATTATATATAATATTGGTTTCATTGTGACATATTTATACATGCACATAACATAACTTGGTTGATTTGATTTTCCAGTACCTCCTCTTTACTTCCCTTCTCTCCTCCTCCCCTGAGCCTCTTCCCTCTGCCCTTTATTGGTCTTCTCTTTATTTTCTTAAGATCAGTTATTTATTCCTTTTTTCTTTTTAGCTTCCACATATGAGGGAAAATATATGATCCTTGACTCTCTGAGCCTGACTTATTTCACTTAACTGATGTCTCCAGTTCTGTTTTCCTACACGTGACATAATTTCCTTCTTTATGGCTGAGAAAAACTCCATCGTGTGTATATACCACGTTTCTAATCCATTCATCTGCTGATGTGCACCTAGGGTGGTTCCATAGTTGGATACTTTTTCTTTTTTGCAGGGGGGAGGTGCTAGGGTTTGAATCCAGGGGTATTCTACCTCTGCACTACACCCCTCAGCCCTATTATTTTGCTGAAAGCCTTACTAAATTTCTGAGGCTGGCCTCAAACCTGCAGTCCTTCTGTCTCAGCCTCCCAAGTGCTGGGATTACAGGTATGTGCCATCATGCCCAGGTCATAAGCTTGCTATTGTGAATTGTGCTGCTACAAAGATAGGTATGCCGGTATGCTGACTTTAGTTCTTTTGGATAAATACTGGGTCATGTGGTGGTTCCATTCCTGGTCTTTTGAGGAACTTCCATACTGATTTTAAGTTATAAGTGACATATTTGAGAAGTATATGAGTTTCATTTTGGATATTTAAAAATTAAAGATGTGAGGTACACAGGAGGAGAGATGTCTAGCTGACAACTAGAAAAACAGGGAGAGTTTTAGTTGAAGATGGAGATTTGGGAGTCTTCACATAGTGGGAATGGTTTGAAGCCCTGGAATTAGGCCATTCAAGTTAAAAGAGCTGATTTTGGGGTGGAGAATATTATTTCCATTTTATAGTTGAAGAAACCAAGGCTCAGAGAGCTCATCTAGCTCATGTTGACATAGCTGATAAATGATAAAATGAGCATTCCAGTTTAGTCATTTCTGCTTCTGTTTCTATTTCAGATTTCCAAAATGAGAGTTTGCTTTGAAATACCTATGAAATATAATATCAAAATTATTATTATTATTATTATTATTATTATTATTATTATTACATTTACACTTGGACCTAGTTGTCCCACTTCTGTAGGAATTGACAGATCTGGATGTGAACAAAATGACACATGTGCAATGCCACTCATTGCAGCCTTGTTGAAACCACAGGAGGGGAAGGGTTAAGCGAACTACAGTGCATCTATAAGTGGGTAACCCTGTAACTGTAGGAAAGAGGAAGAAAGCTCCCGGTGAATGATTCAGAGCCATCTTTGGGGGTATGCTGTTAAGTCAAACAACAGCAGAAACAACAAAACAATGTCTCATACACTGTGTGGAGTATGATGTCTTTTGTGTAAGAGTAAAAATAAGAACATATACTCATATTTGCTTGTATCTGTATAAAGAGAAACAAAGGATATAAGAAACTTATCTAATTAGTTACTTATAAGGGCGGTGAAGGATGAAATGGAAGGACAAAGGAGATAGGAGCAAATCCTCTTGAAGGATAGCCTTTGAATTTGATTCAACCACTACTCCACACTCCATTATTCTTCAAAGACCTTAAAACATGGATGGGATCACATTGTGCCATTGGAGTCTAAACATCTCTGGAGGTTTCAATTTGCCTTTGATTGCAAAGACTTTCATTCTCAATATTCCCTACAAGAACCTGTGTGTGTGTGCAAAAACCTCCTTCTCTAACACACTGGCCCCATCTCTTTAGCCCACTACACAGCAGCAACACTGGCTACTGGTCTTTGCAATGGAAACTAAATTGAAGCCACCAGGAAGGTTTAGACTACAGTGGAATAGTACAATCCCATCCATGCTTTAAGAAGATCATTAGGCACTCTTTGGAAAATAATGGGTATGGAGTAAGAATTGAATCAAATATAGAAGATATCCATCATAGGCACAGGCAGAAACTTCTTCAACAAGACTCCCAAAGCTCAGGAAATTAAAACAAGAATTAATAAATGGGATGACATTAAGAAGTTTTTGCTCATTGAAGGAAACCATGAAGAGTCTAAAGAGAAAGACTACAGAATGGGAAAAGATCTTTGCAAGCTATCCCTCTGATACAGGACTAAGATCTAGAATATACAAAGAACTTAAAAGACTTTATGCAAAAATAAAAACACAATCAAGAAATGGGCAATTGAACTAAATAGACACTTCACAAAAGAAGAGATACAAGTGGCCAATAACACATGAAAAAACTTTCAATATCATTAGCAATCAGGGAGATGAAAATTAAAAGTACATTGAGATTCCATCTAACCCCAATCAGAATAGCAATCATCAAGAAGAAAAAAAACCCCAAAACAAAAACAAACAAACAAACAAAAACAAAGCAATAAATGTTGGGGAGGATGTGGGGAAATTGGAACTCTTTTGCATTGTTGGTGGGATTGCAAATTAGTTCAGCTGCTATGGAGATCAGTGTGGAGATTCCTCAGAAGATTGGGAATGGATCCACCATGCGATCCAGCTATATCAATACTCCTGGGTATCTTTCCAAAGGAACTGAAATCAGAGAATTACAGTAATATATGCATATTCAAGTCTACAACAGCACAATTCACAATGGCTAAATTATGGATCCAACCTAGGTGTCTATCAACAGATGAGTGAATTACAAAATTATGGGACACACACACAGTGAAATTCTACTCATTATAAAAAAGAACAAAATTATGTCATTTGCAAGAAAATGGATGGACTTGGAGAATATCATGTTAAGTGAGATTAGCCAGTCACAGAAAGTGAAGTGTCATGTGTTTTCTCTAATATACGGAAGCTTGGGAGTGATTGGGATACCAGAGGGGCTTCAGATAATGGAGGATAAAGTTCCCTGGAGCCAGGGAGCTGGTCTAAGGGAAGGGAGGGGGAGAGGGAGGATCAGTGAAGGAATCACTTCCATTGTTCCATTGACATTGTGTACATATGTGAGAATACCAATGTCAATCTGTTCCCCCTGGGCAATGGTGTTGGGGTGTGGAGAATGGGGAGCGAACCAGGGGAAATCTCACCAAGTGCTGTGTGCATGATGTCACTATCACTGTGATTTACATGATGAGGTGAGACTATAATGCACCAATAAACGTATATATATATATATATATATATACATATATATATATATATATATGTATATATATATATATATATATAAAATATATCCATCGAACACCAATTATCATCAAACCAATTACCACTGAAGGCATTCAAAATGTAGTACACTTACCTGTTAGCATTCATCTACACTTCTGCCCCTAGAAATGCATATTTGGCTTATGAATTTATGATATTCTTATACTTAGCCATTGGTTGATTAGTTGATGAATCCAGTGACCCATTCATTCAACCATCGTAATTATTCATCTGTGTGCCAGGTGGCTGGGCTAGCCATGGAGGAAACCATGGTTTCTCCTTGAAGTTTAGATAAAGAAAAGAGATTAGTCAAACCACTCCATAAATACAATAAAGTGTCAACCATACTATAAATAGGACCAAGTTATTCTGGGATAATGTGTGTGTGTGTGTGTGTGTGTGTGTGTGTGTGTGTGTGTGTGTAAAGACTTTCCTGAGGAAATGTCTGAATTTCAGGAAAATTCAAGAGGCAAAAAGAGTGAAGAAAGGCAGAGAGAACAGCATTTTCAAAAATTCTGGGGCAAAATCAAGCACATTATTTGAAAAAACTCAAAGAAAAACAATGTTGCTGCTGTGCAAGGTGCTGAGGCAATAGGGCAGATGTGTTAGAGAGAAGATTGTACAAACATGGAGGGTCTTGTAGGGAATAATGAGGAGAAAGGCTTTTGCAATGAAAGCTAAATTGAAGCTACCAGAGAGGTTTAGACTACAGTGGAATGATGTATGTTCTATGTTTTAAGGTCACTGGATGCTCTTTGGAGAATAATAGGTTATGGAGTAAGAGTTGAATCAAGGAGACCAATTGGAGGACTATCACTAAAGAGTAGGCAAAAAGGGACCTTCCTTTGGATCAGGCTTGAGGTTATGGCTAAGAGAAGTAGATGGATTCAAGAGGCAATGAAACTAAGAAAACGGAATGCTGGTTTGTACAAGGAGCAGAGAGAAGTTGTCAAACATGCACAGGTTTCGGGTGAGTATCACTGAATAGATGGGACTCACATTTCCTGAAAGGAAACATTAAGGCAGAGTGTTTGTTGGGAATACGTGGAGTCTGATAATTCTCGGGCTTCCTGGTAGCTGTCTTTTCCCCTTCTGGGTCCCCTGTGAAGGCTTAGCTGCTAATCTTCCTTCATGTTTCATATTTCACCCATGTGTTTAAAAAGTGGCCCTGTAATTGTTCTCTTCACCAGTTCTGTATTTACAGGGACATTTTTTTTTCCTCCAGCCTTCCACAGAATGATTTTTGTAATTTGAGACTACCCTGGAGAGATCAGCTATTATATTTTCAGCCCTGCTGTGTGGTGACACACTACTGCTGCTATTTGCATAGGTCCTGGGTTTGGTAGTTTGTAGTTGGTAGCTGGGATTTGTCTTATCAACTTTTAAAATACGACACTGATACCCCTTTGCATCTGTGGAAGGGGGACTGGATTATCAGAAATTTTCTAAAGGGAAAACTTCTGTGTAAAGGGAAAAGATGGGAGATTCCTTTATGTTTCAAAACCTGGCATTAAAGTTGATTAGTATTTTTTTTTAATTGTTTGTTCCTGCACAATTTATTCAACCATGAAGTCACAGTCAGCCAAAGGCACTGTGACCTCCATGGGGAAACAGAACGATCTGAACACCTGATCTACACTGTGTGGCCTGAAGGCATCCCACTAGCTTCCTGCAGATCAGGGAGGGCAGCTTATTTAAGAAACATGTCTGAAGTCCACTTTTCAATCACTGAATCCTTTCATCCACCGTCTGCTGAATGGTGGATGCCTGAATTCTCATCCAGTTGGTAGTGATCAATAGGTGTACAGAGATGACAGTATTCACCAAGGGAAACTGGTGAGAGACTGAATACAGCTATACCAAGGGCCCAGGCAGAGTCAAATTGTGAATCCACAGGTATATAATTGGGAACCAGGGAGGCCATGAGAATTATACCCGCCTGTGGGGGAGGAGGCATAATTGACTTATGGCCCCAGCTACTGTGCTCCAAAATTTCATCACTGATGGGTGCGGCAGCCATTTCTTCTGTGACTGAGTGAGGTGGGGTACTGAGGCAGGCCCATTTCTGGGAGAGGCAGGATGCCTCTAGCTGTGACCTGCGGTCTCTCTGCTGACTTGGTAGGACACCCTGAAGAACTCAGCTGCAGTGGAGAAGACATCCCTTCATCCTCCTTTCCTCCCTGACTCCTTCTCTCAGATCAGACCTACATGATGGCATAACATCTCTTGTAGGTTTCTCCAATGCCTTCCCCGTGTTTTCTGTTATGGAATGAATGTTTGTGTCCCCCCTAGATCCACACATTAAAATCCTAATTCCCAATGTGATGGAATAGAGAGGTGGGATGTGGGAGGTTATTAGGTCATGAAGGTGAAGCCTCCACAAATGTAATCTGGCCCGTATAAAAGAGAGTCAGAAGGCATCAGGACATCTGATTTCAAATTACAGTACAGAGCTATAGTAACAAAACCAGCATGGTGTTGGCATAAAAACAGACACATGGACCAGTGGAATAGAACAGAAGATACATTGACAAATCCATACAGCTAGCTAATCCTTCACAAAGATGCCAAAAACATGTTGGAGAAAAGACAGCCCTTTCAATGAATGGTGCTAGGAAAACTGGATATTCATATGTAGAAGAATGAAAGTAGATCACTATCTCTCACCCTATATAAGACTCAAATTGTTGAAATACCTAGAGATTAGATCAGAAACTTTGCAGTTACTAGAAGAAAACACAGGACCAACTCTCTAACATATAGGCGTAGGCAGAGATGGCCTCAATAAAACCCCTAAAGTGCAAAGCCAAGAATCAGTCAGTGGGATGGCATCAAAAAGTTTTTGAACAACAAAAAGGAAAACCAAGAGTATAAAGAGAGAGCCTATAGAATGGGAGAAATATTTGTGCCACCTATTTCTCTGACAGAGGACTAATATCCACAATATATAAAGAACTAAAAACACTTAAGAAGACCCCCAAAACAAAACAAAAAAACAAAACACCTAATCAGTAAATGGGCAATTGAACTGAATAGACACTTTTCAAAAGAAGAAACACAAATGGCTAACAAATATATGAAAAAATGTTCCACATCATGAACAATCAGGGAAATGCAAATCAAAACTACACTGAGATTCCATTCTGCAGTTGGAATGGTAATCATCAAGAATACAAACAATAATAAATGCTGGTGAGGATGTGGGGAAAAAGGAATGCTTGTACACTGTTGGTAGGATGGGAAATTAGTACAACCACGACGGAGTTCAGTGTGGAAGTTCCTCAAGAGACTAGGAATGGAATCACCACATGACCCAGCTATACTACTACTCAGTATCTTTCCAAAAGAATTATAGTCAGAATATTATGGTGATACATGTATACCCATGTGTACAGCACATTTTACTATAGTGAAGTTATGGAAACAACCTAAATGTCCATCAACAGATGAATAGATAAAGAAAATGTGATATGTACACACGATAGGGTTTGCTCAGCTAGAGAGAAGAACAAATGATGTCATTTGCAGGATAATGGATGGAACTGAAGAACATCATGCTATGTGGGATAAGCCAGACTTAGAAAATCAGGGGCCACATGTTTTCTCTCGTTATATGCAAACTAGAGAGAAAAATAGGAAAGAAAAAGGATTTCATGAAAATGAGAAGAGAGACCAGAAGAATGGTGGAAGCGGGTGAGGGGAGGGAGAAGGGGAGGCTAGGGGGAAGGAAACAGGTCAAATGGTGTGATGCGCATATGTGAATGTATCCCTATGGATCTCACTCTCATGTATGGGGAGGGGAAGGGGCAAGCTGTGACCTTGTGTGCACGTGTGGATGTATCACTGTGAATCTTATTATGTTGTATAATTACAATGCACCTTAGTAAAATATTTAAAAAATAAAAGTACAAATGTTCAAAAATAAATGAGTAAGAGGAACCCAGGGGGTTCTCACATCCTCACTTCCCATGTGAAAATACAATGGGAAATTGCTCTCTGAAACCCAGAAGAGGGTCCTCGCCAGAACCCAACCATGCTGGAACCCTGATCTCAGACTTCCAGACTCCAGTGCTGCGAGAAACAAAGATTTGTTGTTTATAAGCCACTCAGCCCAGTATTGGCATTGCAGCATGAACCAAGATACTAAGTTATTTTTTGTGGTACTGGAGATTGAACTCAAGGGCATTCTACCTCTGAACTACACTCCTGGTCCTGTTTTATTTTTTATTTGGGGACAAGGTCTTGCTAAGTTGCTGAAAGCCTTGCTAAGTTGCTGAGGCTGGCTTTGAATCTGTGATCCACCTGTCTCAGCCTCCCAAATACTGGGATTATTGGCATGTATCATTATATCTGCCCTAAATTATTACAGACTTAATCTTGTCTTGATGTCTGCTTTACAGAAGACTTAGACTATCACAGCCCTCATTAACTCACACAAACAAACAAAAATAAACAAACGCTTTAGAATGAACACACGCAGTTTCCACTGTTGAACTTTGTCTATTGTCATGAGTTTGGTGTGACTCACACTTTTATTCCATATGTATGGCTCCTAAAGGTGTCTGATTTTATCTCCCAAGTCTTATATTCTCTACAATACACAGGACACACAGAGATGTAGAGAAAGACTGACAATGAGGAAAATATTATTCAATTGGGAAGATGAGGCCAAATTATTTGATTTCTTGAAAGTTGTCAATATCACGATAATATATGAATGATCCGTCTAATTTTTATTTTTAGCAGTTCATTTAAATTTTCTCTATTTTTATTTAACTTGTGATCCATAGCGTTTTCTCAGAATTCAATGTTGTAGAATTAAAGATGCTTTTTGCCTTTTATTAATTTCTGCGATTGTTGAATGGCCAAATTCTCTCCAGTATTTGGAAAGCCTGAGGTTAAGCCCACCAAGCCCTACCCTTCCTCAGAAAGAGGCAGATTAAGCAACACTTCCCCTTAGCACATGGTGTATTTGTAGTAGAAATTGCCGTATGATTTCAATAAATCACTTTTAAAAGTTTCCAAGCAACAAAAATAATTTCCCAGCTTCTCTTATTAACATTTCCAGTAATTATTTTTATAAAAGAACTTTCTCTGTTATTTCTTCCTTCAAAGCAACAACTCATGC